>JAWQRJ010005565.1:0-10145 GCA_033557515.1 Diorygopyx duplodentatus | reverse complement strand
GTGCGTGGCTATCGAAATTTGTATAAACGAAAGTCACTTTTAACAAGTGACATCTTGAATCACCAATATCTATCACTGAGTGACCTAATGATTAAAATTATGCATTATTATATATTAGCTGGTCAGATATCACACCACAGAGGGTTTCAGAAGTTGAAAAAGGGGAATAGTTGCACCAGTAAAGTGTACCTAATTGTGAGAAGCAAGAGTACTTAATCAGACATTCTTTATTTGTGAAAAAATAAATTTTCCTTGAAACATAAATTTTCTGCTCTTTCAACTTCCGAAGGTAAAGATATAACAAACATACATAATTGTAGCACTTGTCAACATATATACATTATATTCCTCTGTTGTGGAGTATTCAATGCAAGATTGCACTAAAGAAATTCAATTTCTTCACGTTACAAACTTTTGTATTCAAAAGACACAGTTTCAAGCTCGTCAGTAGAAAATACTTTTAAGGTTTTGTCTGAATAGAAGTTAGGGGATATATTTGTGATTTTAACTATAGATTATGTATGGTATACATAATCTAATACAGAAAGAAAAAAAATTATGTAGCCATAGTTCCAAAACTATACAAACCGAACTTCGAATGCAGCGATTACATACAGCAATCTTTCCTTCTGTTGTACACCGCACATTTTGTACATCTTTTAAAAGTTTATTAGTAACGAAATCAACTATTTAATCAGAAACGTTCTAAAATCCTTAATATTGAATCAAGGAAGCTCAAGGAAATTGGACAAACTTACTTTTGATTTGAATAGTTTTACCTTACATATTTTAAGATTCCGTTCCCAATTATTTTAAAACATTTTACAGGCCTGGTTTACTTTCAATTCATTATTAATATAACTTTTTTCTGATGCACACTCTTCTATTCATACAAAAAATATGCTTTCAATTGTGCAAAATATGACAGAAAAAATCGGAAAAAATAGGGCCAATTATCGTTCTTCAAGTACCTCTAGTACTTGAAGAGGTACTTCAAAATCTAATTCGGGTTGTTTGCATAGCCAGATAAATGCTTTATCAGAATAAAAAGTCAGGTTTAATAAGTTGTCATTCAAATGCTGATTAAACCACCGGCAGTATCCTACACGATGATGATCAACTGGATGTAATTTGAGAACAACACTAACATTGTACGGATGGATATGTAGTTACTTCGTTAACGCCTTGTGACAAGTGCCAACAGACAACTCTACGGAGAATTTATTCTCAATCGTACACGAAATTAGGTAAACTTTTGATATCACCCCTTTGAGCAGCTAATTTTGGAACTGATTTCTGTGGGCTTCATTCAAAACGCCTCTGAATTTCTTCAAAAACGTTCTCCGTTAAAATAGTTGGTCTGCCAGTTTTTAAACACATCGTAAGCAATGTTGGCACTAGGAAAAGTTTCTGAAAACTGTTCTATGTAAGACTGCAAGGAATATCTCCAACTTCCATCAGGATTCCGGGTACCACTGCGAAAGAGTGCCGTTAAAATAAAAGCGTCTTGCTCTTTTGTGAACATCGACGGTCACGGTTGTGACATCATAGACGGTTTCTCAGCAGTGTCTACTTTCTTCTATAACCACCAGTGCGCAGAAGGCAATCCACCAGCGATTTGTCAAGACCGATATCAGTAACTTTCCTGCAATGTGTGGGCTGGTGTAATTTGAGATTACTCAATTGGTCCCTTTTTTATGCCACCAAAGGCTAAATGGACCCATTTACAGAAATTTTTCAGAAGATGGACTATCTGCGCTTATGGCTCACTTCAGGCTGGTAGCTAGAGAATATCTCAACAATACCATATGTATCATCAGGAGGTGGATTGGGAGATGGACTGGAGAACTAGTTGGGTGGCCGGCTAGATCTTCCGATCTCAATCCGCTTGACTTTTACTTGTAGGATTATCTTGTTTAGCACTTGTTTATATTAAGGTAGGTCCTTTCCAATCGAATATTTTATCATAGTTAGTCAAATTTTATAATTTATTTTCCTAAGCTTCAAAAATGCTGACAGGTTATTACTTGATTTCTAATACATTTTCTCAATTAAGACCCATTCTTTTGCAAAGTAGTTTCAATTACGGTTTGTTCAACGATTTCGTCATGAGTAAATATTTGAAGTATTTCAAATCCTCCTTCAGTTAATTTTTCTCTGACAAAAATATGCTTTAGCTTTAGCGTGATGTGTTTTGGTCGATGGTGAAATTCTGACGTCTGACTGCTGCTGAGTTATCCACTTGAAGAACAGGCAGATTTAAAACTACTATTTCATTGAATAGTCTCTTCAACCAAATAATCTCTTTGGCCGCTTCAGTAGCTGCGACTTAACCAGGAAATGGTTCCACTTGCATACGAGATTAGAACTACAGACGTTGATACTTCACATTTCTTAACATCTGCTTGGTAGACTATTGCCACATTTATTGTATAAGCAATGCACTCTTTGACCCTTTCAGCCCAACATCATCTGAAAATTGATGGCTCTCATTACTTTCTTTCCCTGATTTTGAAGTTTTTGGTAATGTTTTGAGCATTGTGAAATTGAATTGCACTCAGAAAAAGTAAATCGGCCAATGATCTTTCTTGCACATGCTTGCTCATCAATTCTGATACAGTGATCCGCTTGTTCAATTTCAAGACCCAAAAAGAAGGCTGCTTTCTTTGAAGCTATTTTGAATTTTTCTTTTAACTCTTCTATAAAAACATCATGAAGTTCTTGGTTACTTGATTCTACAAATCAACGTCAAGGTATAGACTCAAAATGAGCTCATTTCACAATTTTTCTCTCTGATGTACAAACACAGGGTTTACTTTCCTTGAATCCTAACTTGAGTAGAAAGTTTGCAAATCGTTTGTTCCAACATCAATCCTGCGTCAAGAAAGGCTTCTCCTGAGTTTACAAACATTGTCTGTGTCATCGTTAAATCCTTGGGGTTGCTTTATGTAAATTGTTTCTTAATCTCTGTAAATAAGTTCTCCGTATAAGAATGCAGTACGCTCATAAAATAGTGCATGCTGCAACTGTTAATTCGCAACAATACTTAAAATAGAACGAATTGTTGCCAGTTTAGCTACTGGGCACAGTGTTTGAATGTAATCTGTACCGTATCTTTGACTAAATACTTTTGAATCTCTCATTCCATTAGGATTTGTTATTGCACGAAAAACTGAGATGGAATCGCGTTTGCACCTTTCGGCAAGGATGATGAAAGTTTCCATGTATGGTTTTCTTGTAATGAGTTTATCTTAGACCGCATGGCTTTTCTCCTCACACATCACTTTGTTTACTTTCAACAACTTCCTTGAATGTTTCTGGATTCCATGTCGCATTCAAAGACTTCCTCTGCTGTCAACACAAACGCGCCGTAAAAATTGAGTTTTCACACTCTCTGCCAAATTTTTTAATCTTCTGTTGGTTGATGCGAACGAACTTGTGACTCTCCACTTTCAACTTTGGTTTGGTAAAATACCATCTTCTCTTCGTGAACTCTTTCAATCTCACTTCTTGGCTTTCCGGTGATTGCCGCGTCGATGCAGAAATTCTCCGTTGAAGTGCAGAAGTCTCCCAATGTCTTCACGTAGTGCTAATACTTCAATTTGCTGAATGTTCCCAGATGTCCTTCTTTAAACAATCTCTTGATCTTTCTTGAAACTGCACATCTCTGAACAAGGTAACCGTGTGATTGATTTTCTTTGCTGGACTTCTAGTTCACATCTAGTAGGAGTTGACTTGAATTCGCTGTTTGAGTGTTCATCCTGAGCTGCTAACATTGAGAATAAATTTCTTGAAATGTCAGGGATATACATATACCACACGTTCTTCATTGATAATGTTTACCTTTTGTTGTTGACTTCTGAGATTACGTCCACTGTTCCCTATCCTAGGGCACTCAAACATTTCTTTTCTGCTCTTGTTACCACACATGTCTTGTCAAATTCTTGAGAATTAGCAAACAACTATCTATGTATCAATTCTGACAGTTTGACTGTGCTGAAACACATCATTGCAAACAGGAACTAAAGCAATTTTCGAATCCACTGCATTGCTATATGCAAGTCCCTTTGTTTTCCTCGTTTTAGCATCAGTAATCCACATTCTGCAATGTTTTACCCAATGTTCTTTTTGTTAGCAGTAATTGCAGGAATCTTTTTTCTTTTTGATAGACTTGTTGGACCTCTTAAAATTTCCTGAAACTAAAGCCTCTTGGACAACTTTCTCATTGCTGCGGCCGATGGCGGTCCACACTAATATTATGTCAAACATCGCTTGTAGCATCTGCTTCCAAAAGTGGTGGCTTCACTAACTTCCCATCAATGACGTCAAGTGCTCATTCGTGGTAGTCCAGAAGACCCCTTATTTCTCGATTCCATACAAGTCAATTGCTTTCTCCTGTAAGCGGTTTGATGTGTTTCGCCGAATCTGTAATTTCTTTTCTATTTTATAGAGTTGCGCGATTTATCGTAGTTTTTAATTTGGAACAATTAATTATTTATTGTTTTGTTTAATGGAGCAATTTGAAGATTAAGTAAATATAATAGAAATATATAAACAACATATAATAGTCCGTTTATCTGCAAAGTTTGGGCACATCTCATAGAAAGCCATCATGTTCACAAAATTTTTATTTTTAAATAATTATACCAGTAACTGGTAAATGTTGTGATATGCCGGTAAACTCTAAGATCTACCAGTTTCCAAACTCTTACGGTAATATTACATCAACTGTATAATCTTACTGTGGCCTCGAGGTGGAACAAAAGTTTTATGTTGTGGTAAAACTCTCTTGGCCGTCTCTGTATTTATAAACTTGAAGTATTTAGTGTATTATTAGTGTATATATTTAAGTATTGAATTTTCTAAGGGAAGTGTTCAGACAAAAGCAACCCTCTAGGCTGTTTAAGCTTTTATCTATAACAAACAAATGCAAAAATTATTTTTTCTCTTTTTATCAGTAAAACATTAGTGCTAGTAGATCTATAACTAGAAAACTTTCATGTTCACAAACTCATACTTGATTAGCATCTACCCAATCTAATTGTCCATTTCGGATAACTGGCGCAGGGACTACTAATGAAATAGGATGATTGAATAGTTTCAGAAAGATACCGGTCAAAGATGCTCCAATGGGCCGAGGTAGTCACGTTTCACAGGAAACAATATACGGACACTCAAACGGAATTGAAGATATTGGTCGACGCACAGCGAAAGCTGAAATACGAGAAAGGGGGGGCAGATTTGGCGGAGAGGTCGCGGGAAGCGTCAGATAAGGTCTGTCGCGGAACTTTCAAATTACTTTGCTCGCAGGACAAGGAACGTACAATGCCCAACTTTCAGCGTTGGGATCGTCAGCTAAAACAATTTGTGCACGTGGAGACAGAAGAACGGAGACATAGGAGATTGGGTACACGTGTTACGAGAACGTCCTTCGCGACGAAATTCGTTGATCAGTTATATCCTGCGGTTTTAATAAGATGGAGAGATTCAAAGGATAATAACAAAGATGGCCATAAACTTTGCCCCCACAAATTTAAAAACGCTGAACTGACGCAGGATTGATAAATGATTGTCTTTAACAAAAAGTACCTCGACAAGAAGAATGTGTAGGGCAATAATTTCAACGGAGGGACGAGTTAGTGTCGTACTTGGAGACGTGACGTTTAAAGTATTTCTAGTAATCGAACACTACGACGTGCAACTAACGTAGCGAACATAGCAAGCATAGCGTCAGCTTGTGCGAACAGATTTATTGCCAATTTCCGATAGTAAACCGTGCAGGGTACACCCTAACACTTCAGATTAAAGTAAAATTAAGCACATTTCAATGGTTCAAGTTTCAAGAGTAGCATATATTCTATTTTTTTATTAATTATTATCGAATTCAACTAGACTGACAGTTAAAAACTAGGGGATTTTCGCAGTTAAAGCTGTGTGCATAACCAGTTTTTCTAGACAACCTGTTTTCATTTAGTTATATTTTGTCTCCTGCTTTCTACTAAAATTATTAACTTCTAATCTTTATCTCTTAAATTGCAAGATAATAAATAAAAATTTAAACTTTATATTTTAGGCGAGACTTGTGAAAGGTATCTAAATTTACCAGACTTTGCTTTCACCGTCTGATATGGTACAAAAAGTTGCAGATTTATGATCAAGTTTTGCAAGTTGAGATAATTGCGCATATCTCAATGAGGACTTCACGAAACTGAACATCACAAATATTTCAACCCAATTTTTATTACGCTTTATTCGAAACGAAAAATAGAAAAAAACTTTGTTATGTTTTTGGCTTATGAATTATTTCAGCACATCACTATGTGGCACACAGATAAAATTTTATTCTATTTCGACACAGTTGGTGCCATCAGTGAAGGTAAGCATAACACGGAACGTACACCTATTTCTAGATTGGCCCCGTACCAAAATAACTGTCAATCAAATATTTTAGGCGTGCATCGCTGGTCGCTGTCGTTATTATAACGCCACCTGGCGTCGCCCGTTATCGTTAGCGCCACTCGTATTCCGATCAACGCCGGCTTTATGAAAGATTATATCCGATTATGGCCCATTGTGTCTGGCTAACAGATTTCCTCTGATATTTCACAGGTCTATTTAGCGCGGATCAACGCGTACGGATGTGTATATTTTGGCTGGGGTTTAACAGCTCGTAATGACGTGAATTAAACTGTTGCTTACGGCTGATTGCGACAGAGTATCATTTATTTACTACGTTGCTCTGAAATAGAGTAAAACGTTCATTCTAGGGTTTTCTGAGTTTCTTTATACAAAACGATATACTTTATTTGATTATGGGAGCGCTATTAGATTGCCTGAATTTTTACTTTTATGGATTTTTTAGTACCTGCATAAAATGCACGTTTCTTTTACATAACTCTATCCCCTAATTTTGTTGTTTTATTGAGAAGTGAAAATGAAAATAAATGGAAATTTGAGTGCTGGTCGGCAAATTTTTTTATGGGAGTAAAACTGCAGAAAAATCCGAAATCAGCTAAATAAATCAAACTTTTTTATTAATACGGCTTCATACTCGCTTTCCGCATAAACTGATTTTCCGAATTCATGTTTACATTTAAAAACTGATACGAGTTACTTGATTTCCTGAGAAATAATTATGGAAATTATGCCGGTTACAACATATATTCAAAAAAATCTCTTTGTTGTCGAATTTTTTGCTGTGCCCAATGACAAAAGTTCAACTTTTGATAATCTGTTTCAACCAATTCTTTAGTTGTACAGTAGGGACACAGGGATGCAGTTTGTTTATTTTTAAAATTCTATGTACTTTATCCTTGCTAATATCATATGCTAATACGGGGGTCGTTAAGGACAGTTAATATAATAAACATAGTTCATTATCTTCATTTGAAGCAGTGTTTGTTCTCTCCGTTGTCTCTCAGGAAATATTTCCAGTTCGATCAAACATTTGAAGTCAATTCTAAATACCCAAACTTATACAGGGTTCCATTTAAATTGACTTCATCGGTTCATCGTTGTATGACACACCTACTATACTGCTCACTAATTTTAAAATGTAGACAATTTATCATCAAAGTTTACTTGTTGAAACTTTCTTTCCTATTGCTTATAGGAATGAAAGTGTCTTTCCTATTGCTTATATGTCGAAGATATTTGACTTTTCCACAATATTAAGACACCCAGTATATTGATGGACTGTATAATCCTGTGAGACGAACCTTTTCCTACCGATACTAATTAATTAAGAATACATTAATAGGGAGATGTTGGTGTCGCAGATTGTGAATGTGATGTCTAAAACTAAAAATTCAAAATAACTGAGTCAATATGGGTGATATCAAAACTGAAAAATATCTACATTTTTACTTGAACAGGGAGTTTAAAAACCTGTAAAACAGTAGCAGGTTTTTCAACTCACTGATTACTAATTTCACATCGGAAGTGATTCCTATAATTATTGTAACAAATCATATTTTCATAATTTTATTTATTATTTATTTTCAGTTGCCTCTGCCATGTGGGATCCACCATGATAGTTTTTTTTATCTAAAATTCGTAACCAAAAATCGTCATTTTCCAGATAACGATTTTAATTTTCGCCTGCCACATCGTATAATAACTTATAGGTGAATGATGTGAATGCTAACTGAAAAATAGTGGTGCATGACAATTTGTTCTGAAGCTCGTGGCATACATAAAATTTTAAAAAAATGGATGATCAAATATCAGATAATGAACAAAAAGAATTTATTGATGACATAATAATATGATTGCGAGTGTGAAATTATTAATAATAAAAGCCTTGAAAAGCTGCAAATAGCTATTTTAAATAAAAATTGACATATTTATCCGCAAAATTGAATTTGTCATTGAATTTTTCTTAATTTTTCTTACTTTTAAATCCTAGAGTGAATGAGCTGAAAATTCCTCAAGTATCTGTTATTAAATTAAAATTTCCAATTTTAAGTCTCCGTCCGCCATTTTGAGTTTTAATTTTTGATGTAATGATGTATTATAAATGAATTAGTATTCGAATAAAAACGTGTGTTTCAAAGCATTATACAGTCTAATCAATGTAGGTACCAGGAAATTTATTACATTTGAATTGATATTACTTGGAAACGGTGCATATAATCACAGTAAGGAAAGAGGACAAATGTTCTGCTAAAAAGTGTGAATTTAATTTTTTTTATATTAAAATGTAGAAAAATCAACGGATAAAATAGTTGGCAGATAATTTATCCATCCCTCTCTCCGTTTGGGACTCCCGTGATTAAAATTTTAAATTGTGCCACTATCAAAAGTTTGTGCATTTACTACTTAATTATATATTATTATTTACATTAATCATATTTGATATGATGAGTCATAGTTGTATCTTTACAAGTCTCGGCAATATGAAAAAACTCAGAATCCCCCCGTTGAGGGGCTGTAGCCTCTTCGGGGCCTCATCTTAGGACCCTTGTTCATTAAAACTTTTTTGTCTATTTTTGGCACTACAATAAAGCAGTAAAATATTGCAAGCTAATATCGGGACACACTGTATAGTCATAAATTGTGATAAAAGTAGGTACCATTTTTGTAACAAATTTTTAATATTTGTTGTAAGTAACGTTCTTTCTAATATCAATGAGGCATATCGTTTTTTTTAATTTTGCACAAAATTATGTTAATTAAATAAAATATGCAAAGTGAATAATCATCAAAGACAGCCATGCGAATGATTCAAAAGTTTCGCTGGTAAGAATTAACGTTATATTTCTCCGATATGTCATACTCACCTTAAAATTTAGAAAACACACCTCTTCAGTGTTTTGAAAAATACTCCATAGCCTTTAAGAACGCTCTCATCAAATTTTGAAAAACTAACAACTTATTAAACATGAAAATAACAACTCTTTAAAATTAGTAATAAAACAACAGCCAAACTACGTTCTTTCATTACACATTATAACGTACTAATCTTTACACATTATAATGCCCAATCGGGGAAAATAGCGTAAACTGTATCAATAGTTGTTAATTTTTCTGCCCTACCCATAGTTCTCTTACATATCCATCTGTGATTTAAAGTTGGTTCCAAGAAGTAAGGATAAGGACGTTGAGTCCACTTCATTTGCGTTATTTCTGCTCTAATTCTCTCTATTGTATGATATTAATTTACCGAACTTTTATAATAATTTACCGAATTATATTAAGAGGGTGTGGGTGGATTTATGTAAAAGCTTAAGGCATATTTGTTACAGGGATACATTTGTTTTTTTCAATTTCTTATATACTCGACATTTCTTGTATACTCTACAAGTCTACACAATTCACTCTCATTCTCATCTTCTTTTCTTTGTTTTCGTCCCTTTCCTTTTCGTTTCTTTTCTCTCTTTATTTTGTTTCTTTAGGGGATCGATGAAAAAACAGCTCAACCATTTTTGTTGGTTGAGCTGACTCGATCCCTTTTGGTCTGTTTTATTATTATTATTATTTTAGAATTGTAATATTTTCTATTTTGTTTACAATTGTTTTTTGTTTTGTTTTTTTCTGTTTTTTGCCGTTACATACCAATAAATATTATTATTATTAATTAATGCCTAAATCATTCGATTTCCCTTTTAGCACTTTTTTTAATAATTTCTTACCAAATCTAATAC
>JAWQRJ010005564.1:0-10147 GCA_033557515.1 Diorygopyx duplodentatus | reverse complement strand
AATCTGGATGCCCTGAGAGCTAAAATAATAGAAACAGCTAACCTTATCACACCTGAAATGCTTTCTAATGTTAGAAGGAATTTCTATGAAAGATTAGGTGTATATGCGGCATTACTTTTATTGTGAAATAATATAGTTATTTAATAATATAAATTTCTTGAACGTGCTTTCGAATTATGAAATGAAATCGCTATTTTCTTTGGAAGAGGAAAATAGCCAGGGAGCAGAAATCAGTTATTTCTGATCAAATTGAACCTTCAATTTAACAAAGAACAAATTCACTTCATTAGATATGAGTGGCAAACTAATTGCTTTTTATTATTAATATCCTTAGTACAAGAATTGACAATTTAATGGTAAATAAAACACTACTTCTTTTCTTGTATAGTTAACTGAAGTTTAAAGCGAAATAACAACGTAAAAACTTACAATCAAAATGTTTCCAAAACCATAAGCGGGTATCATTAGAATATTTTCCAAATAAAAGTTGAATTAAATTAAAATAATAACTAAGCAAACCTGTGAAATGAAATTAATTTATGAATTAATAATAGATTTATGATTAATCTAACACTAATCTTCTGCTGGCTCAGCACCATTCCCAGTAATTTTACTATTGACCTTCATATGTCTTTATACGTGCGGACATATAACTCTTCCCCCGCTAGATGCGACTTCCTCCTGGATGTCAGTCTTCGTCCTTGACTTCTGATGTAACTTATTTATGATATCGTAACGTTATACAATGAAGTACGCGATTATAATTAAAATTACTATTATTACCATGTAATATATTACATAGTTTTTCTTAAAATTTAATTCTAAATTGGGTATTTTCCTGTCCACAATTGTTTTAAGTTCTGTAATACAATTTCATGTTGCCTTTCGATAGTTATCTTTATTTGCGTTGCAAGATTACGCGGTTTGTTATTTATATTAAAATAATTTTGCATTACAGTGCCGTTAATCTCGTACTTATATTTATTTTTATTTCCAATTTGATAAACTCCATTTAACAATATGGTTCTTGTTAATTTTCCACAAATTTCCTTTATTTCCATTTATTTCTTTACGATTATAACAGTTACACCAGGATACTCTTATTATTTTATAGGAATCGATATTTATATCGTAAAAAGTACAATGTTTTACGTCACCACGCAATTTTCAGCTCACAATTATTTTTATTATAATGATTAATTTTATTAAAGCATAAAAATTCATTTTGTCTTAAAATTTTACAAATATCATTCATAAGACTGTATCTTTCATCATTTGCAGCAATAAAACGAGACGCTGGTTCAATTTGCGCATATAAATTATTGATTAATGTGGTAATAATTATTGATTAATGTCATAATTATCAATTATCGGAATTTGGATAATAAACACAGAAACATTTTGTTTTTGCTTTCACTGTGGTTAACGTTTCTATTAAATATACATTTTCCATTAATATTTCGAAAGGGAATGAATATGTTTATCTACAAAATGAACTTGTTCCATTACGTTAATTAATTGTTCTGGTGATATTAATAGTGTCTATAAATATAGTACTTGCTTTTTAATTGCATTTTTTCTTGAATTTAAGTAGTACTTTTCATTTAATTATTTTATTGCATCAGTTATGTGTAATGAATTAACATTTATTTTAACATTTGTTTCCTTTAGATATTTATTTATGCTTTCATGATTATCGATAATATAATTTTGTGGCTTAATTAATAATTAATCCTTTTTCTGTTCTGAGTTTTAAATTTAAAGCGTTTATTTTATTTTATATTTTATTTCAACATTTAATTCCATTAACAGGCTTATTCCTTCAATACTTGTATCACTAATAAAAGTGTATAAGTTTGCTTATATTTATAATACAGCTCTAATATAAAACTTAAACCTATTTGAGTTATTAGCCCAAATTTTAGCTTGCTGTTGTAAGCTATTCCTAATCTGGTTGGTAGTACCTACACCTGTTGGGTTTTCAATCTTGGTAATCTGTCATGAGGTACAGAGTAGTAAAAGAATCGTTGCTATTTTCATTGGGTGATTAGGTTGATTAGAAAACCGGTTGTTTCCTGGGTTGTTCTTCCTTCCTTCTTCAGTCGAGACAATGTTGGTGGTTGCTTCCGGTGGTTGTTGCTTGTTCGCGTTCGCGTCGGCTCTGGTAAATGTGATCAGCTCACCATGCTTTGTTGCTTCTTTGTTTCTTTCTTCGTTTCTTTGCGTTGGCTCGAAATGTGTTCCGCTCGCCGGGATTGGTTGCTGGCACTTATATCCTTTGGAAAAATATTCTTTCGTCCAATGTCCGGGGTGGGTTGGCACTTAGGAAAAATATCCTTTCGTCCAATTTGGGGTTGGTACGCTCGCCAATTTGAGACTTTGGCACCTTGAATCCAATTACCTTTGAACTTTTGGCTTCGTATTTCTGGTCCGTGGTAGTGTTAAAGTGTTGACAAACACCACTCTTCTTGGATCTTACCGTGAATCGTGTTAACTGCTCTGGAATCCTTCGAATCCTACTGACTGCACCAGTTAAGCTTTCCCCTTAGCACTTGTGTTTTTAAAATCAATTCAAAAACTTGCTGAAGGAAAAATAACTTTATTTGTTTTTGTTGCGGAATACAAACGTACAGAGTGACGTTCTAAGAATAACTGGATTAAGGTGACATTGTGCGGAGCTCTTTTATACAATTTGCTACCTTCTGCTGGCTCAGCGCTATTCCCAGTAGTTTTCCTATTGACCTTCATACATCATTATGCGTGCAGACATATAACTTATATAAATGCAGGGTACAGTCATAATATTGAATTTAATGTAGTGAAGTTTAACATTCTCTCGTTAATTAATTTTAGTCGTAGTTCTAATAATTTTACGCCACCCCAGACAAGAATATCATATTCCACAATACTTTGAAACAAGACAAAATACGCCACTCTAAGAACCGATATCGAGACTTCACCAGCAAGTGATCTGAGTAAATAACCACATCAACAAAGTTAGTAAATACCATGTTTATAGTTTTATTAATATTCATTGTAAGACCGTTCGTAGAAAACCACTCTGATTCCAATAGCTTCACCCCCTTTAAACGTCTTTTGAACATATAACTCTTCCCCCGCTATATGCGACATCCTGCTGGATGTCCTTGTCTTATTTATAACATCGTAACGTTTTACAATCAAGTACGTGATTATAATTAAAATCCACATCATCGTAATACCGCGTTCTTTTTATAATCATTGTATCGTCTGCAAATAGGATCAGATTATAGTTCGGTAGATTGATACATTGCAAGATCATTAACATGTATTAAAAATAGGAGTGGACCCAATAAGGAACCCTGAGATACGCCAATTTTAGGATCCTTCGCTGTAGGTAGTGTGCCATTGTAATCATTGGCTGCTGATTGTATTCAAAACTACCCCCGATGCAGTCTTATCCAATCTAAAACCATACTATTCTCCGCAAAATAGGTTGTTTTTGTCAAAGTATTTATGTAATTGTTTATGCAACAACTTCACGAAAATTTTGTCCAATACTGTTATGATATATGGGGTTGGGTTGGTATCATTAATGGTGCGATGGAGGGAGAACCTTGCACCTCTATTGAACTTATTAGGCTGTTTATAAATTTCTATTGCTTCTAGAATTTTTCTAGGATAATTGTGGGATTCGCGGGCTAGGATTTTGGTTTGGTTAAATAGGATTTTATGCCCAGTTTCAAGTTTATACTCAGCAAGTGTAGACCCCGCTATATGTGTGTTGAAGCTAGTGATAGCCGATATACACATTAATACATGAACAAGTAACACAATATTACAGTAATACTGTGTAACACACTAATATTTATTATAATAATAACAAGTAGTAACTGATAGTAATCAGTTTTTATTACTAGAATTTAGACATACGCATACTCTTAAAAATGTTTGATGTCATCGTTATCATACTTAGAATTATAATTTTTTTCTTATTAATTATTTCTTATTTCTTAATAATAATATTCTTAATAACTTTATTTATTTGTAACCTAAAGTAAGTACTTAGTTTTTGGGACTATTATAAGCTTTGCCAAATTTCTCACCTAAATGTTTTCGTATCTAGAAGATGTCTAGTTAGTTCGGATAGTCCGCTGAAACAAGCGTTACCTAAATAAATTTAAAAAAAAACTCCTAAACAAAAGCCGCCCTTTTGTTTCCAATTATTTATTACTACGATAGTTCACGTACGATTCACGAGAGCTCGCGCACATTCACGACATTTTTCCCCAGTTTCTCCCGCCTTTTGACCGCGTCCCAAGTCCAACGTTGCAGGAAAAGGATGCCTCGCATATCTGCCGATGGGGTCGGTAGGCGGAGAATCCGCCGATGCCTAATCAGAGACGCGGTCCCCAAATAACGAACTCTCGATTCCCGTGAGATTCCACGTCTTTCGGGGAAAGCGATAAGATCGCGTCGGCCGCGGTATAAAAGATACGGCCGCGGCGCGCCGATAGGTGCCTTCCTAAATTACCGACCTGTTTGTTTACGAATTCTTCGGCCGTGTTTTTATCGATGTCAACGAATGTGAGACAACACCGGGGCGACCAGTAAAATCGATTTTATATTGCCGCATGGGGCCGGAATTTTGATGTTGTTTTAGGCCAGGTTTTAGATTCCGTTCCGAACGATTCCAGTTTAAAGAACAGATCAAAGGAGTACTAACGGCAAAGAAGTTGTTGCTGACAATAAATTTATCACATGTACTTATTCTGTTATTGATATTTAAAAAATTAGATATTTCTAATTTAATATTTAATGTAACCATAAGTTTACGACCGTTCCAAAAACATTATCACTATTGCTATTTTTTTAAACATTTGAGATAGAAAGATGTACAAAGTTTCGCTATTTCAACTGCTCATGCCAAGCATGTGTTGGGTTGTTGTTTGTTTTATTATCATTTGCGTTCTTGTTGGCTTTTGTTGCTTTTTGAGGAAATCAACATGCTGTGGGTATACCTTTATACCAAGTCATTAGAATGGCGCTGCTGCTTTAGATTCGCAAGTATTATTGTGTTATATTATTATATATTTATATTCCCAGCGGGGACCACCACATAGAACATATTTTCAAAGATTGGGAAGGAAGCTTAGAAGCTACGAATAGAAACTGTTATTTGCTAGAAAATAGAAACAACTGACATACTAAAAGTCAATCTACGAAATTCCGTAGAAGATTATTTTGTTGAATACAACATTGGTAAGACAACAATTCACCGCATTCTATCTAAACATAAATTTCGTCGTTCCTGATCTTGTAGAAGTAATGCTAACAAACCTTTCAAATTGCACTCTACTTAAGCATTGCTTCCACGTTTTACTTCTAAGTTCAAGAACAAAGAATGACCCTTCGTAATTGGTATTTAAATTATTGTGCTAATAATTCGTATAAAGATTATCTTTGGACGAAAGAGGCAAATTTTAGGAGTTGAGAATGTTTAACCGCAGAAACTCTCACCATTTAGAGTGCAATTAATCCTAGAGAAGAGGTTCCTGTTAAATAACAAGATCATTTCACTTTGAATGTGTGATGTGGAATTAGAGAAAGTGATGTAATCGGAATTTGAGCTGCTTTGACGACATTAAAACCTAATTACAAAATTCTGGGAACTAGAAAGCACAAGTAGTAGTAAACCTTTATCGAATGAAGTAATTTATTGCGAAAACTCTCGCAATAAAACACTCGTGATTTAGCTATTAAACGTTTTGAGGTGATTAAGAAAAAAATACAAAATAATCCAAGCTTAAAAGACCAATATATAATGGGCAGAAGAATTTCTTATTTTCTTTATAATGGAAAGGATGACCCACAAACCTTATGGGTCATGGCGCTCGATCGAAATGGCTGAATTTCAAATATGTTATAGTTTTTGGCTCATAAAGCGTTTTGGCTGATAAAAAGCGTCGCTGGGCAGCTTCAAAAAATTGACAGTTTTGGCGCTGCAGCCAATTTAGGTATGTTAGGTAGCTTTCTTATTATTGGAGATATAAAATCGCTTAAGCAGGCAAAGTAGTGTGAAATAATAAGATGCCATAAAGGAAAAAAAAATTAACCCTTTACGTTTTATTCCAGAAAAAAAATTCAAAAAAATGGATTAAAATGTTGACAGGTGGCTGAGTAGAATCTTCTCTCCATTTTTTTCGGAGAAAACGCCCCATGCTCATTTCAAGTTTTGATCATCTCCAAGAAAATTATTTACCCATACACCCAACCTTAGTTTTTTATAATGATTTAGAAAGGTCTGTGTTACTGATTTAATTATAAGAAAATTTATATTTTAAAATTTGAAGTTGGAGTTTAAAGCAAGTTTACTACTATAAGAGTTAAGACTGTAACAATTATATGATTTTGCCTATTTATAAATTACAACAATTTTAGTATTAACATAAGATAGCGAGCCACGAGTTAATAAAATTATGGAGTCAAAGAGAAGCCCTATCGTTAATTAGTAAAAAAAACTTAAAAGAAAAAGAATATGAATAATGAAGAATAAAATCAAACTTCAAATATATTTTTAATTTAAAAGTAAATTGCTTCTTTTTCTTTTTAAAAGGGTGTCTGAGGGAGTGGTATATATGAGGGATATTGTTTTCCAATTGATTAAGTAGTAAAGTTTGTGGGTGTTTTTTTTTAAATAAATCTATTTCATAGCTTTCGAATAATTTCATTAGGTAGCTTTTATTAAGTTGATGAATGATTTTAGTGTTATCATAAGTGAATTCATGATTGTTAAAATATATGTCTGCCGAAGTTTGACTTATTGCTTGAATTATTATTAAACCATCCGGAAGAAATCAAGAAACAAATTATTACAACCATTAGAAAAGAAGAAAACTTACAACATCGGAATAAAAAATCAAGAATACACGAAGATCAAGAAAACATCACACTACTAAACCTACAAAAGAAGATAAAAGAAGAAAACATCATAGTTACAACATTCCATTCAAAAAACAGAACAATTTATGGCTTTGAAAATGACTTTGTGGAGGTAAAGACGAAGCCTAATCTAACGTTTCACAATAATTTAAAAAAATCATAAAAAATGCGTCAGACACTTTAGATAAATATAATTTCAACCGTAAAAACACATTACCTATGAACCCAATAACCCCTAAACTACATTCAGTCAAACTACATTCAATTAAAAAATGTATTTTTATGTCTTATATATACAGACTAAAAAATACTGTCAGTTACGATAACAAGAAAAAAGAATTAAACATTATACAACAAATTGCTTCTAACAATGATTACGATATCCACTATTGTAATAATATTTTACAAAAAGACAATGTTAAGCAAAACAACCATACAACACTACTACATATAAAAGAAAAACCTAAGCCAACCTATAGAGCCCTCACTTACCAAGTCAAAATTAAAAACATAGCCAATAAATTCAACATTTCACTTGCCTTTAAAACTAACCACAATCTAAAAAACATACCTAACAATAGTAAACCACCCATCAAGATACTAGAAAAAAATGGTGTATACACCCTCCCATGTGAAAGTTGCAATGCTACTTACATAGGGGAAACCGGCAGAAGAATAGAAATCAGAGTCAAAGAACACCTCACAAGCAATAATTTAAACTTCGGTAGACAGATATATTTTAACAATCATGAATTCGCTTATGATAACATTAAAATCATTCATCAACTTAATAAAAGCTACCTAATGAATTATTCGAAAGTTACGAAATAGATTCATTTAAAAAAAAACACCCACAAACTTTACTACTTAATAATCAATTGAAAAACAATATCCCTCATATATACCACTCCCTCAGACACCCTTTTAAAAAGAAAAAGAAGGAATTTACTTTTAAATTTTAAATCAGTTAAAAAAATATTAAACTTTGATTATATTCTTCATTAGTCATATTCTTTTAACTTTTTTTTTAATAATTAATGATAGCAAATAGCATAGTTCGTAGAGATAAAAAACGTGAGTTAATTTTAATCCAATTTTACAATAATTTGACATGTGATATATATTTTAGTTTATAGTGATACATTTATAACCAGAAAAATCCTTATTATGTCCATGAAGATGGTATTTTAATACCGAAACCGGAATCTAAATTTTTGACTTTTAAATATACTGATTGGTAAAACTCCTTTACTTTTCCTTTTTCTTTAAATTTTTAAATGGAACGCCCTGTATTTTATTACTTTTTGAATTTCTCGTTGATTTTATGGACCAGTTCTTATATTCTTTATCTACAGAATGATTAGGTAAAGAAAAGCCGGATTTTTTTACCCATTTCCTCCTTCTGTTCAGAAGGCAAAAAGTACCAAATATCTCGAGGATTTTGTTTTAAGTCGCTGATAAAGTTCGTGGTAATAGCAAATTTCCTGCAGGGTCATTGAACAACTTGATCTTACCTACTTTATTGGAATGATCTATAGCTAGATGTGATTTGAATTTGTCGACATGAATTCGCTGAAAAAGTTTTTTCAAATGCCAGATCTTTACGGTCATCAGTTTATCGAAACTGACGTAAGTCGTGCAGCAACAAAAAGTGGCCTAGGATGTTGCGTCGATCAATTCTGACAAATTTAAGAATTGAGTGGAATGAATTGGCTTCGTGTTGTTCTGCAGAGCAAACAGATCTGAATTTGAACCAAAAATTTATCAACAGGGGACTGTGGTTGTGTTCAGCATGAAGAGCAAACTGAGATCTTTGTGTTTAGCGTACCAGAATATATATGGCAAGTCTGCATGATTGTTGAAACACATCTACATTTAAAACACTTAAACCTACCTTATCCCAGACCGGAATAGAATTTTTGTCGCTAGATTTTTTAAATTATTTTTTAGACTTTTGGGGCAAAACCATTTTTTTAGTATTTTTTTTCATGATCAGCATTAAATAATAAATAAACTGTGCTACTACTGTTTGAATGTTGGTTTATTTAATTTTGATCTTTTTTGAACTAATGTGCGCCGGTCAAAACGTCACTAAAATTAGATTTACTATGCAATCCGTTTCGTTTCTAACTTCAATGTGTACTCTTATCGACTCCATTACGATACAAGCATCCCTAAAAATATGATGGAATGGGTTGAGATGACCTTGAATCAGTCATCTCCTCATTCAACATCATCTCCTGTCTACTGAGTCAATATATTTGCGGATTTAAAACTGTCCATGACGAGAAATTGAGATTTTTCGTCTTGCATCTCCCGGGTGCACGTTATTGAAGTATTTCATACAAAATAACAATGCATTGCACATAATCTTTTCAGATGGAATGAAAGCAACAGATTGAACTCTTGATTGAACTCTTGATACTCTTGAATCCATTGTTTTAGCGAGAGACTGACGAAGTTTTGCTCTAATTTCATTTCATTGCGTCGCAAAATCGAATCCTGCGGTCAAAATCGACTTCTTATGTCTGCGCGTCGCGCCAGTCCAGGCGGCTGGTAGCCCTGGGGACGCAGAGGGAAAGACAAAAGCTCGCTTTTGTGGCCGCAGCGGACGGTATTCCCGCACGGAATCCGCGCCTCTGGTATCTATTGCCTGTTAAAATTCCTCCCGACTCGCCGCTTTTTCTACGCGTCGCGATAAAAAAGCAAGAACCACTAAAGGTCCTAGACGATAATTAAAATTGTTTAATGTACGGCCCTCGTAGAAGCGGTCGTGCGCGCTCTTACACGTCCCGTTCTCGGAAAAACGACGCTAGAGGGCTCCGAGATCGACGAGCTTACTCGGAACTATCTAGACAAATGGGGACACCGCTGTAATTGAGGATGGATTTGACTTTGATTGAAACCGCACGCCGCTCCCGCTACCGCTACTGCGCGCTTTTTAAACTTGATTACACTCGTTTTTACTGGAAACGTTCGAGTTTTACTTTGTTTACTGGAATTAATTGATGTCCTGCAGTATGTCTTTCTGTTATAAAAAGCGGGAAACATCAATTGGACAAAAAGGTATACCGTAATCTACACTTAAAGAACTGAAGAAGTGCTTCATCATTTAAATTCATTAATCTGTATTAATTTGTCACATTTTCCGAACGAAAATAAAAAAGGATAACAAGGAAAGAGAAAACGTAAAAGGGGGGAAGAAAGAAAATGGGAAAGGGGGGAA
>JAWQRJ010005563.1:0-10147 GCA_033557515.1 Diorygopyx duplodentatus | reverse complement strand
TTACTAGAAAGAAAAACTTCTATACTCGTCTTTTTGTAATAATTTCTTTGTTGGAACTACAATCCCTTGAAGGATTCTACAGGCTATTTTTATCTCTCTGTAATCCTATTATGTTTTAAAACCTTCATGACGTATGAACGTCGGTCTAACTACCTCATTGGCTATTCCTCATTTTATTTTGTTCTTCCCTAATAATGTGCTCTTCATCATATCTATTTCTTTTCACTTCTTCATTTATTGCTCTGGTCTTCCTTGCAGACTTTCCCTCAGACTCCGCCAACGTAGCCCCGTATCATCGGTAAGCATTAATTCAAAAAGGTGAGTTTGTCGCATTTTTGTTTGCAAACTATCTGCTCTTACGAAGTTTGAGTCATTTTTATACATGGTTTTATATTATTGATATTATTTCTTATTTATCATTATTAGGTCCATTTTTTCCTATGGCACAGTATGGGCAAATTAGTCGCCATAATTAGTTTGAATTACAGTCGCCGTTAGGTGGCATTTTTGTTTTCAATTGTTTAAAATATAATATCCACATAGTTTAAAATTAATAAGCTATGCACGTATAACACAAACAATTTTAGAATGATGTCGCCGGAAGTAGAAATCGTAGCAGCCATAGAACGAGCAACTGTTATTTTTGGTTTCCCTTACTTATTTCAGACTCTAAATAAAATATAGTACTATGGACATTTTGATTTCGTTACGTCTCTATAAATAAAATTACACAACTTTTTACGCAAGAAAACAGGAATGCATGTTATAAGTTGTCACCCTGTATATTGCTCTTTATCTAGACCTTATATCTATTATTTTTAATGGTGAAAATGGACATTTTGCTATAATTGATAGTGTCAATTTATTTCCATCGTTGCAAGCTCTAATATGACGCACGCAACATTAAAAAGTATCAAAGCAGTTAATGAAGTAATTACACAATTATATCTTTCTATTATTTTTATAAATCATCAATTACATTTCTATTATTTATACGTGAAGGGTTAATTAACTAGTAATTAACGTTCAATGAAGTGCTTCTTTTTTACTACTCTATATTTTCTTTGCTGTAATATTTATAAAGGTTAAACTGAAATAAACTTGTACGAAATTAATACATGTAAATTATATTAATTATATTCAAAGAGAAGTGGGAAGTGCCAATTTTCTTCAAGGACGAAAGATAATGTGCTGTGTAAAAATGAACTATAGAAAAATGTGTATCGCACGATTAGCGATTAAATATTGGAAAGCAAATGTTGGCGTTTTATATCAAAAGAGTTAATAACTTTATAACCGACAGTGCATAGTTGCATATTTAAAATCTTGCCATAATAAAACCAAAACTTTGCTATGATCTAAGACCTATACTAGAAAATGTGAGTTTTGTTGATGCAGGATTAAATTGTTGGCCACTTGATCTTTTGACTTATCATTCTTTATAGCGCATTTATCATCTGCGGTAGCGTGATTTTATTAGTATGATTGTGAGAGTGCAGTAGCCACCAGTGTTAATTTAAAGTGTAATATTAGTGCAAATCGGATCCCCATTTCTTCAATAAAACGTACGTAACTATAAAGCAACGAGATTCTTATGTGGGATTAAAGGATACCACAACAAAGTTGTGCATACAAACTAAATCACGTTCTCAATCAACTTGTGCTTTTCAAGACAACCCTGTCTAAAAATAACGAATTTACGTTTCATCTTTATCAAATTGTACGGAATCAAATACCAGAAATACCTCGGCATAAATAAGGGGAACACGGTTTAAATAACCACAAAGTAAATAAACAAAGGTTAACGTGAGTAAGGTGGTGTAGCAGCCTGGATAAAAGAGTGAGCGAGTAATTTATAGTCAGTTCGGCGAAAACATTATGTAGAGTACATGGAAAAGGTCTTTACAAAGTTAAATACATTAATGCATCTTCCAAACGTGTACAGACATTAAAGTTATTGCTTAGCATTGGATACGATTCCAGATTCCGGAGTTTAATCTTAGCAGTGATCTAACAGTTTATTAATAATGTATGTTTTGGTCACCATGTACTCAGTGATATCGTAGAGTATTTTGCGACTTGCAAGGTGTTTGGTTAAAACCGCATCCTTTCTGACGTTTTTTTGCAGACAATTAACATTTCTGGAACTAAAAACATTTCAGTTTGCACTGTTTGGCTAGAAATAAAAAAAATATGATCTAAATAAAAGATATGATATAGATAGAGATTGACAACAGGGCAGAAGTTGTCATAGACTCAAGTCATTACTCTTCAAGTTTTACTTCAATGTCTGATACATGATGATGTTAAAGATTAGCAATAAACATCCCTCGATCTATTAGCGATCGATTGATTACCTGACCATCAAACGACACAACAACAAGTGATAACTTCTCGCCATACGAAAGTTTTTGAAAATTGAATGTGGATTAAGAAAAGCAATTAAAATTGGGGTCATTCCATTTAAATTAACAAAGCTGTTGTCCACTTCTAGTATAGCCGGAACCGCCAGCTTATTGAAAATATTTTTATCATTCAGTTCCCTTCCTACTATATTCACACCCGAATTAACAGACTTCTAGCTTTATTCGTTCCCCATATATTTCTAATGGACGATCGACGGTAGACACCTGTATCTTAAAACCAGGCGATTGCACGTTCAAAAGCAAATGTGTGTAAATAAAAATATTGTAAATATTCCCTTAATTTTTAGAAGAATGTTAATATGTAGAAGGATAGTTAAAAAGATCGTCTTTTACTAATTCGAAGTGTATAAGTTTTTGTTTAATTTTATTTACAATTTCCGTATACAACAAAAAGGTTTACACTTCACTTTACTAATAGCATTTCAAGGTCCCATAATTCGCACCGAAATCGTTGATTTTTTTCACGGAAATAAACCTAATCGGCTAAATGGCGTTGTTATTACGCGAAAAGCGTCATTTTGAGAATTAGCGCATGTGCGTTCATTTGCTGTTACGGCGCGCAGCCAACGCTCAAGCAGTTCTACGTTAGTTCTCAGCTGGTCTTACCACTTTAAATTCTAATGCTAAAAACATCGCAGTTGGCAGTGATAGCACGTACCAGTCGCATTAGAATTAACGAGAATATCAAGGTACGTTTACGATTGTCCAAACTAACCAACGGCGAACATAAAATCTAAGCATTTTCGAAAATTTACTCAAGACTAATTTAGTTTTATTGATGTTTACGAAAGCAACTGTCTTTGCAAAAGGTTTAAACATTACTGGTTTAAGTTAGCGTAACCTCGAAGTGACAAGCGGTAAGACGCTATTGAAGGAGGTCACTAGAGGTACCGTTATCTTTAAGCCAAATAAGGTGTTCTTTTTTCCTTCTTCGCACTTAAATCCTAACATCACAGATTTGTAAGGATGTTGCATGATCGTTTGTGGTGAATTTTCAGTTTGAGTTCACAACAAGTTAATTAAAAGTAAATTTATGACCAAATTTACAATTTAAATCACGGCTAAAAATAGATAGTGGTTTATAACACCTGTTAATTGTGCTAACAACACACGAAAATGTCAGTTTGATATCTGAATGAGCAATTTACTTCTGTTTTTAAGGTGTTTCAAAATATTTCTTACGATAAGCGGCACTATATTCCTTTTTTATTTATTATAATAATTATCTTACTACAGCACAATTGATCGAGCGTTATCAAAAATGTTATTGTTCTTTGAAAAAAAAATAGAATTAAGATTCAGTTTAAGACGTTAAGTGACTTTAGATATTAATTAAACGTAAGAAAATCGAAGAAAGTAAGAAAAACGTAAAGAAAAAACAGTCATGACAGAACCTACCTACACAAATAAATAATTATACCGTTATTCTAGAAAGTTTTAATATTTGGGTAGGCTAATTCGGGACAAAAAAAAAACAAATAAACTAGGAGAAGCAATATTTTAGTAGATGTTATCTGAACAAATATTTTCTGTTTGAGGTTTCGTTGTTACCATTGTTACCAACCTACCATTAATCATCGGTTCTATTTTCGTACTTATTTTTCGTCAGGCTTTAGAATGTAAAACTGATTCCTCAATATTATCTAAGCTATATCTTTTACGTTAAAATGAATTGCTAAAAAAATGCTATGAAAATTATAAAATGGTAGTAACCTGAAGTAACGTAGCAAAAAAAAATTATTTGTCACCATTTTGTAATTTCAGACCCTGTCGAAGAATGAACAATTGTCCTAGTCAACCAAAATAATCAAAATTCAAAATTTGCAATCAAATTATCAAAATATTTGGTTTTAGAAACACTTAGACCTTATTCTGACATTAAACTAAGTGTGGTACTAAGATATTGTTGAGATAGTGTGTGCAGCACCATCTGTTGCAATGGGGTGACGAAGATTTAATTAAATATTTTATAAGTAACCATAAAAATGTAAAATTGTTATTTTCTTTATATGAGACTTGAAACCAATCATGATAGACTTGTCTCGTCCAACTCTATAAATCCTGCAAATATCAGCCGGCAACTTTGTGTGGTCTTCGAGATAAGAAAATACATACACACACATACAAGAATTGCTCGTTTAACAGTACAAGATATATTCGCAAAAAATATCTAGATATCCATCAATAAAATGGATCTTAAATATACACCTTGTATATTAAAGAATCTTTCCTTTTGGAGTATAAACACAACATCTTCAAAACTGACCACAATTTAGCAAACAGGCACCGAAAAGGGAGAATCTAATTCAATCCTTCTATAACTAGAAGGATAGTCGAAAATTTATCCTAGGCTTCAGATCTCAGTCGTAGCTATATCAAAAGACATATTAGCATATAAAAAAATTCTACTTTGGGTTATGTTGCGTTAACTACAAAATTAATAAAATAATAACTACTAACTAAATTGATAAAATGAACTGAATTGTTAAATGCTTCATGAGTAAAAAAAAGAATGTAAACCGTTTATCCTTGAAAAACTGATAAGAAGGAATGTTATCGATAAGAAGGAATGTTATCAACCACAATAAAAAAAATCTTTGAATCTGTTTTAGAATACCTGTAACCGTGATTAGGTTTGTTGTCATCTTGTCCACATAGAATTTATAAACAAGTTCTATTCCAAGTCTATCCATGTTAAATGAATTAGTACCTGGTAGACTGAGCTCGCTCGGAGGTAAAAACAAAACATTTTTTAAAAAATAAAAACAAATCGGGTGATCAAAGGTCAAACTAACGTCCTGAGCTGGTCTATCAGCTTCGGCTTCTTTTCTATCAGCTTTGATTGGGATGGCCTCCTATGTCCGCAAGCTATAACTAAGACCTATCTCAGTCGATTCCCGGAATTAACCTCTAAATCCTGCAAATATCACCAACATTGTGTGGCGGTTAAGAAACTGGTGGGCAAATAAATAAATATACAATTTTAGCTCGTTTAATAATATTAGTTTCTCGTTTAGTTTCTCGCATTCATCATCTGAACGAGAATTTTGGAAATTGGGCCTATTATTTATGATTATGACCTAGTCCGTACATAAATAAGGACTTTAGTGTTCTAAAGTTTCATTGGAGATTCAGAATTTTTCATTTTTTTGTCGTCAAATTCATAATCACCGAGCCACAAAACTCGTGGAAGATTAACATTGAAAGTTATTTTTTTTAAAACAAATTTTATTTTCATTATAAGAGTGCCATAAAAAATTGGAAAAAATGTGTCGAAAATCAATGTAAACCCATTATATGGGACTCAGAAAATAGCAAAAAATCAATGATGACAGAATTAAGACTGGAAACTGTTATTTTAGAAATCATGAACAAAATGAATGTTCAATCTAGAAGCATGTGTACTAAAAACGTTCTGAAAACCGTCCTTTACTTTGTTTCGTGCAAAAAGTAAAAACATAGTACGCATTCTGTATTTGATATGCGAAAGGAAATACTCGAGCTGTTTCTATATTTCACATATTTGAACAACAAAAACACTGTAATAACAAATGCTAGTTAGCACGTACATGTTTGGAAAATTTGGATGTTTGGAAAACTACAGTTGTTTTGTGAAAACCGCCCAGTTTAGATATTTTATTTATAGAGGCTCAACAAAAGTGTTTACCAATGTATTTCCTTATTATTATAATAATTTTTGGGGATTTCAAATATTACTGGTTGATGTTATGTTGGAAGAGAAGATGTTGAAACTCAACTAAAATGCGTAGTAATTTTAATATATTTTTTTTTCTAGATTTTTATATGTTCGTGAAAACCTTTTAACCTTTTAGAAATGATCTCATAAAACATTCTGCGAACAGTTTATAAAACGCAATCGCTACTCAAACTAGTAAAAACTTCAAGAACTGCCGTTAAATTGAATCTAAACTGAGCGAAAGTGCCCATAAATCCCAGCTAAGAAAAAAGACTAAGCTTCGCCGAATTCGAATTCGGAATTAAGTGCGATCTGGAAATTGGTTTCCAGATCGCACTTAATTTAAGGACTTTACATTGTTGAAATAGCACGACGATCGGTTTACTTTTTTGCGCGACCATTAGTTTTGCAAATTATGAACACGTGCAATTAACTTACTTCATTTCAATGACAAAGACCGGCCAATTATGCAGAGTGCACCTGTTAAACAAGAAACGCAGCATAATTTATAGCATCGATCGATTGTAGTTTGCGACGCAGAGCAAACTTAATCTATAAAAATCGAGGTTAATTAATAAGTAAGAATGTAGAATTATTAGCATATTCTCCGATACTATCTTTGTTGAGATATGCCGATCATTACTTTCAGTATTCGGATATTATTAACGAGAAAAAAAAATATATATATATATATATATATATATATATATGAACGAGACAACAGAACATAACAAATATGTTATGTTCTCAGATGTAATGGAAATATTGAAATGTTCTATTATTATCGTACTTTGTTCAATTATAGTAGCTTGTGTTGCTTCAGCATAGATATGAATTATCGCGTACGTTAGCAAAACATTTTTGTGGGATTAATCTAAGTTATGCTATTGTGTTGATAATAAAACTTAGTTTGATACCATACTATATGCTGCGATAAAAAATCAAAATAGTGCAATATTTTAACGTCAACTTGACTGATGGTATAGTATACCTACATAGTGTCATATGTTTTTCCAGTTGATTTTCATCCCATGTTTAATTTTATTACTGTAATATTGTATACATGCTGTCCAGAAATTAGCCTGCAATAGTTTACCAGCGCATTCTAGGACCAAAAATAAACAGAAAAGATAACTAACAAAGCTCCAAATATGCTTCCACAGGAAGATCCTGTGGTTGGTTTTTTCTATACAGGGTTGGCCACGGCTGGTCTTGAATCCGGCTTTCCATAAGTTGAACAAGGATAGTCTGACTTGTAAAGCAGCTAGACAAGGAAGCGTCTGCCTCACTGCGACGCTATGGCTAGAGGGACGTGGCTTAAAAATGCCACGGCTGGCAAACGATCGTAAAATACTTCCTGGGCTGCCTCAAATGTTTCTGGCAAAACATTACCAGAAACTTCGAGGATTTTGGCTCGTAACTCATGAAAAGTTGCGGGCTTCTCGTGCTGATGTCGTTTGTTTGAGATGCCCCCACAGAAAAAAAATCACTAGATGCCAAATCCGGAGATCTTGGCGGCCAAGAATTGATGAACTGTACTTGCGTTATGAGTAGGGCAGCCATCTTGCTGGAACCATATTTCCTTAAAATTAACATCCAAGACTTGTACAGCAGGCAATATTTTTCACTTTGAAGCAAATCCAAGTACTGTGCGCGATTTAAATTACCATTAATAAAAGGTCCAACAATCAAAGTTTTCTTTTTTGTTGGTGCTGTTGAAAAAGGTTGCTGAAAATCTTTTTGCTTTCTTCTTGATTGTCAAATACGAAGCTTTTAGTTTGTTGTAGCAAATTTCGTCAATCACATGAATTTTTTTTTAGTAAATGTTATTTTTTCCAATAAAGTTTAAAACCATGACATTTTTGAATAGAGAATGAAAATACCTTTCAAATGAGATATCACAAATTCCTATTTCCAATGTAAAAATTTGGGGATTGCAACTGTAACCCGAAGGGGACTGACTTTAGGGATGAAATTTTTACGTTACAGGATGTCACTTCTAACATTGACGTATTTCGGCATTTCCTTGACATGCGTTAAAACATGAGGATATTGAATTTATTCCATTTGACTATTCCGCACTGTATGCAGGGTGTCCCAAATTCGATGCCCACCATTGGTATCTTGGAAACAGTAAGAGCTACAGATTCGGATAAATGGAAGAATACGGGGTGTTTATCTAATCTGTTCAGACCTCCTTTCGTTTTTCCAAAAAAATGCATCGCCTACTAGATATCCTGAAAAAACTGAAAATCGTCATTTTCTTCAAATGTGAATAACTTTCCATATTATTTATGGTACCAAAAAATTAAATTTAAATTTCTTAATTTTTTCCCTTTCCAACGATGTTAGGTTCGAGGTATTTATCTTTCATAGTTTAGGAGATATGAAGAAAAATCATATTTCACACAGATTTTAACCCACATCATACTATCCATGATTAAGAACTATGTTTTGTTTTCAAAACAAAAGACGGCATATCTGGTATTTATTATCTTTTATGCTTTAGCAGATATAAAAAAAAAGATTTTCTGAAGAACAGTTCTGCTAAAATTTAGTACGTCAATAAATTGCAAAAAAAGGAAACCTGGAAGCAATAAACATGGTAACAATGAGCATAGAAGCAATAAACATGGTAACAGTACACATGATAACAATAAACGTAGTAATAATAAACATGGTAACAATAAACATGGTAAAAATAAACACGATAACAATAAACCAAAATTTTCCTACGAAAGATGTTCAATATGGTGGCCGTTTACTTCTAAACATTTGGTAACACTCTTTTCGACATTTTGTCTACAATTCATTAATTGACGAACACTAACGGAGTTAAAAGCCTGTATGAAATTTTGTTACAAATCATTAATACTGTTATAACTCATTCCGTATACAACATTTTTTATATGGCCCCACATGAAAAAGTCTAGTGGGGGCAAAACTGGAGATCTCGCAGGCCATTGTATGGGACCGTTCGTTGCAATGCACGGATTTCTATATCTTGTTGCTAAATATTCAGCAACAATTCTTGTGTCGGGGTGCCGACACTTTCTCCTGCTGAAAGAAAATAGTTCTCTCCTCTTGAATTGGTAGATCATCCAACGCATTTTCAATTTCCTGTTGCAGCAGTTCGAGGTATCTGTTTGAGTTAAGTGTTTCGTTAAAAATAAACGGACCTATTAAACGGTTTCCCAAAATGCCGCACCACACGTTAAATCCAAATCGTTCTTGAAAACGCGACTGTCGAACTATTTTCGGATTTTCATTATTCCAATAATGGTGATTATTCCGATTGTAAAATGCAGTTGTTTGTAAATCGACTTTCATTGACCAAATAATTTTATTAGAAAGAGTCAAATCATTTACAATTTGATCGAGATACCATCCACAAAATGTAACTCGTCTTAACATAGTTTGAAAACGCCATTATCAATGTAGAATATAAATAATTGACGGCAACTACAACTTATGACTCGAGAATGGTTTAACAATATTATTGACAAATGTGTAGTCTTTTGTTTCAATCATGGAGAGTGTGATGTGTGTTAAAATCTGTGTGGAATATTGTTTTTCTTCATATCTCCTAAGCTATGAAAGATAAGTACCCCGAACCTTATATTGTTGGAAAGGAAAAAATCAAGTAATTTAATAATGTTAAAATCAACTATGGTTTCCATTTAAAAAAATACAACTTTGGGTCATATCTCGAAACTGGTGCAAGGTAAAACATATTTTTATAATCTATCCTACAGAGTGTTTTGATATCTACAAATATTCCCCTCGAAATTTTTTGATACGACATTAATTTTCAGTTTTTTCAGGATATCTAGTAGGCGATGCATTTTTTTGGAAAAACAAAAGAAGGTCTGAACAGCTTAGATAAACACCCCATATTGTTCAATTTAACCGAGTCTGTAGCTCTTACCGTTTCCAAGATACCAATGGTGGGCATCGAATTTGGGACACCATGTATAATCCATTATAAGACGTATAAAAGCGGAAACCGGTGAAACAATAAAAG
>JAWQRJ010005562.1:0-10147 GCA_033557515.1 Diorygopyx duplodentatus | reverse complement strand
TTTTAATATAGAGACGTTAAAATTTAAGAAATCAGTTCTAATATTTTTCAATGAACATCTATCATTTTTTAATCAAAAATCTGTGCGAGATATCAAAAAATTGTTTCGATCATATTATTCCATGATATATCCGATATAAATGTCTAAAAAACTGCACATCTAAAATGAAAGTTGAATTTTTTATCGATTTTTTAATATAGACATGTTAAAATTTAAGAAATCAGTTCTAATACATACACTTTGTGACCTTTCCTAACTAAAGGTAGCAGTAAATAAAAACAATTTCCATTATTAATGATTAAACTAAAAGAAATCATTCAACTTTAAACATAACGCAAAAGAACCATCAATTACGTAAACAATCGATTCATCACAGTTCCTTCCACGGCCATTAATGGACTTATTCAGTACGTTTTCATAATGTGGGTCGCGTGTCCGAACTAAGCCCAGACGTCGCCCACCATCCGCCAACTTAAACCCTACAAACATTTACATTTACTCTAAACATTAACTCGCGTTCACTTCCGACCACCGTACCCAGTTTTCAAACGACCCACACCTATTTCCGCCCTTGAGTTCGCCAAATTTCCCCGACGAAACCGAAAAAGTCGCCCTCGCGTACGTCTTTGCTCGCGCCGGCGCCCTCCTTCATCAATGAAATGACGTAATCGGCTCGCCATTGGCCGACGGCCGCGCCACGTGATCTCGGTGGGCGGCGGACGCCCTCGCTTCGGCTCTCGCGCGGCTCGCGCCGCCAGTCGCTCAGACAAATCTGAGCAACGCGTGTCGTCGCCCGTTGACGCGTCCGAAAGTGAGGTTAGGTCCCGTTTCGTTCGTCCCGTGTTGTTAGTTAATGTTTCGCTGACCGTCGTTGCGCGCCATGCCCACCACGGCCGACTTGGACGTCGACTGCGTGTCGAGCGAGTGGCTGCTGTCGCAACTGCGCGAGGTCGACCCGAAGTTCCTCGTGATCCTCGACTGTCGCAGCTCGAACGAGTACGGCGAGTCGCACGTCAGGGATGCCGTCAACTTCACGATACCGTCGATCATGCTGCGCCGTTTGGCCACCGGGAAGATCGACCTCGTGTCGACGATCAAGAGCAGGGAGCTGAAGAACAAGATCTGCAGCACCTACAAGGAGAATCTGTTCGTCTTGTACAACGACGACCTGCAGAACTACACCGACTCGGTCGTTAGTGTTTTGTTACGCAGGTTAACCCAAGATGGATGCCGCGTTGTTTATTTAAAAGGTTGGTGGCGAATTTATTTCCGTTTTCACGTTGCGGACAACGTAACAATCGAACGTGTCGCTAAAAAACAACGTCAATAACTTCAAAACTGAAATTATTGACAGTTGACGTTTACCTTAACCTAACTTTTTTTCAAACGACAGGAAATGCTCGCAGGAAACGCTCTTTATCTTTGTCGTTATTGAGCTCAGTTTCCGCTCCGACAATTCGCGATGTAATGAAACGACGTTCCCCTCCCTTACATCGAGTACCTGTTTTTTAACGTACGTTCGCCGTTGGTTATTTTTACTCTACTGGACGTTTGTAAATGAATGTTGTTTGTTGTTGTTGTGAACGTGGAATGGCCGGCCAATAATGAATGGCTGGCGGTATCATGTTTTTGAATGAACGCAGGCGGTGTGTGGCGATTAGGTAACGACAACAGGTAACTATAGTGAGCTATGGTGGGGCCGCTTATCGCCACTTTCATTAAAAAAATCTATAGGAGCGGGAATGACTGGTGTTTTTTGAGTGGGATAGTTCGGTTTTTGTTTAATTTCGGTTTATGTGCATTACAGTGCACCACTTCTAAATATGTAGGATAAAGCACGGAATATTAACAGTTCCTGAGATATGTCAGTTTTAACAAAAAAAAGTGACAGTTGCATTGCTCTTTTAAATGACTTGTAAAACAATAAGTACTGCAAATAAAGGAAATTTATTTGGCCACGTTAAAGAGATGGCAAACAAAATTCTTCTAAACAAATGATATTAATTTTCTGTAGAATATCCTATACCTAAAACGCTTTGTTATCGGGATAAATCAGTTGAAAGGAAATGTATCCGTATAAGTAGTTATTAATAATTCCAAATCTAGAGTGCTTTGAAACGGCCAACTCAATATTAGTCTATTTGACAGTTAGACTCACTTTCGATCATATTATTCTATAATATATCCAATATAAATTTCTAAAAAACTTCACATCTAAAATGAAAATTGATTTTTTCATAGATTTTTAACATAGAGATGTTAAAATTTAAGAAATCAGTTCTAATATTTTTCAATGAACATTTATCATTTTTTAATCAAAAATCTGTGCGAGATATCAAAAAATTGTTTCGATCATATTATTCTATGATATATCCAATATAAATTTCTAAAAAACTGCACATCTAAAATGAAAATTGCATTTTTTATCGATTTTTTAATATAGAGACGTTAAAATTTAAGAAATCAGTTCTAATATTTTTCAATGAAGATTTATCATTTTTCAATAAGTACTGCAAATAAAGGAAATTTATTTGGCCACGTTAAAGAGATGGCAAACAAAATTCTTCTAAACAAATGATATTAATTTTCTGTAGAATATCCTATACCTAAAACGGTTTGTTATTAATAATTCCAAATCTAGAGTGCAATTTCCAATTTTCCTAACTTGTACAATAACCTATTGTGAGGAACAGTGCCTTTTGTAAATCCAAAAAAAAACACCAATCGACTTTTTATCATTATCAAAGTTATGAACGATCTTGTCTGTCAAGTATTTAATTGCTGTTTCGGTACATAATCCAGATCGAAAACCATATTGGTTATCAGATAAAACATTATTACGTTCTAAAAAAGAGACAATCCTGGTTTTTAAACATTTTTCAAACAATTTAGAGAAGCTGTTAGTCAATGAAATCAGCCTATAAATTATTACATTCCTGTTTGATGTCTGATTTGTGAATGATATTACCACAGAAGTTTTAAATTGTTTCGGTACGATATCTGTTTTAAAGATTTGATTGACAATGTGTGTTAGAGAGTTCAGAAACAGTTTTCATGGTATTGCTTTACAACCTTGCAAGCATTTTTTTAGCTCATTGATATATTTAACGAGTTCGTTTTTATGTAGTACATATTTTGTTTTAGTAATAAGCTTCTGTAAGTAATTACGAGAAACCCTGAACTCCCTCTCAAGTTGTAGATATCAAAACATTCTGTAGGATGGATTATAAAAATATTTTTTACCTTGCACCAGTTTCGCGATATGAGCCAAAGTTGTATTTTTTTAAAATGGAAACCATAATTGATTTTGACATTATTAAATTACTTGATTTTTTCCCTTTCCAACGACATAAGGTTCGAGGTATTCATCTTTCATAGTTTAGGAGATGTGAAGAAAAATCATATTCCACACAGATTTTAACCCACATCACACTATCCATGACTAAGAACTATGTTTTGTTTTCAAGGCAAAAGACTGCATATCTGGTGTTTATTATCTTTTGTGCTTTAGTAAATATAAAGAAAACAGATTTTCTGAAAAACAGTTCTGCTCAAAACATTAACTTAAAAAAGTTTTTTTTCAAATTGTAACATCCGAGGAAGATTCCTAAGTCATATAAAGTAAGTGTATCAGTGTTTGACACTAGTAGAACAAAAAAGATAATTTTCTTCAGTAACTAATAGTACTGGAAGCTGGAGAAAGTCAAGTTTTATATCAAAGATAAAATAAATTATAGATAAATTCAAAGTCAAGTTGTTTTGATGGTCACATAATTAAACTTTTTCATAAATATCAATTGGTTTATTAAATTCATATTTCTGTCTAGCTTCAGGCGACAAACCTTAGGAGGTGGCAGTTTCCCAATAATAGCTTTTTATGTACAAAACAAAGTTTTTTATCCTGCTTTGTAGATTTCAAGCTCACAACTTCTGTTTCATTTTCCTCAGGAAATATACGCAGAATTATACAAACATATATGTATTTTCTGTAGCTTATTTTCTTTCTTTTTTTCGAATCTAATTATTTTTCTTTCTTCTTTTTCCCTTTGTTCCTTCAACTTCTCTTCTGTTGTCTTCTCTTCGGTATTATTTCTGCCAAGCCTCGGAGGTTATTACTGACGGTATTTTTTCTTTAGATTTTCCTTTCTTTTGAAAGGAAGGCTGAGGATCTGGCCAAAATAAAGCTCGTTTATATGGCGATGGATATTTTTTGGAATATTACATTCATTTGATTTTCGAGGTGACGTATGTATTGTGGTTGAAGTTGGTGGGTTTTTTGGATGAATGGTTTTATAATCACTGGTTGAAGGAACAGGACCAGTGTTATAGTTTTTGGAAGGCTGTAACTGAGCATGATTGGTTTCATTTTCCGAGAAAAAGCAAATATCTTCCAATGCTGTTTATATTATGGAATTAGATATCCACTTGGAAAGGCGGAGACCATCCTCTTCATCAAATTCCTCTGAAAAATCTTGTGGTGTTAATGGTGTCATATTCTACAGCCATTGGTTTAACAGTTTTAAAACACCTTGGCGATTTAGATTTTCCATTAACGACCTTTTCTTTTCTTTTTCATTTGTGTTTCGCTTTCCGAAAAACGATTCTCGCAGCTTATTAACAAATTTCGAAAGTCTGATAAATTCTGTTTAAATTCGTCGGCTATTTCCGTCCGAACGTTTACGTTATCCATTCGATTATGAGAACCGACCGTACGGCGGATCTAAGCGGGTTCCCAGAAACTTAGTCATAACGTTATTTTCGGCCAACAACCGTGTGTACCGGAGGATGAGGAGGAGGTGGAGGAGACTCCTGCCGGAGCGTTTATAGAGCGTCAGCTACCGGAAGTGCCCCGAAATATCCCGTTAATTGTCGAGATTCGCGCGCGCGGCATCGCCCTCTATAACGGGGCAATCGAAATTCGTACGTATAAATACGTAAGTTACAAAAGTCAGCGTACATCCCAAAATTAAAACAAATTTATCGAATGCTTCTTTTATAACATAGGTAATATTGATAACTTTGAAACAGGCAGGCGGCCGTAAGATGGCCTTTACGGGTTAGGACAAGGTCGCTTACCAATCGGTCGGCGTTCATATGTTTACGTTCGCCGTGCAGGTAGGCGGGCCGACGACGCCTACCGCGACATTTCCGCGCACATGCTATTTTGTTAACCAACAAAATAACTAACACGATTACTAATAAAATAAATAACGCGAAACACAACTACAGTCATACTTCAATAGCGGTCTGCATTACCTACCATTTTCGCAAGTTGAAAATTTTGTCGCTAGATGGACCTACTATTTTTCACGTAATATTACTCCGTTAAATTAGACATTGTGAACGATGTCGAAGTACTAATTTATGTTGAAATTTCAAGTACAAGTTACCTACTAATTCTACGTCCAATCTGGAGGTTGTGAATGCAGCTTAGCACTCATTTTTTTGATACAGCAACAATGCATAATAAAAATGCAAAGAAAGTTTTAGGGATTTACTGTATAGTTAGAATTTAAAAGGAATTATTGAGATATCAGTCAAAAAAGGGAAGCAATAAAAAACGTCCTTCCTATTTTTTTCGAAGCTTCGAATGACTTCGTCAATGATATGATTTTGAAGAATTCAAAAATTCCATTCTTACAATATTAGATTTCACAAAACCTTCTACATGACCAGCACAACTATTTAGAGTAGTTAACTGAAGTTATTAATTACCAACCCAGATTTTCAATTAAGAATCTATTTGAATTTGGTTTGAACTTACAAGACTTCCGAGCGTTAAAAATGTTATCTTTTTTCATTTAATTTATCTAATAAACAACTAGTTAATATCTCAGAAATCATTAAAGATCGTTCATGAACAAAACCTTGAATTTCGTTCCTATGAATTCCTTCAAATATCAGCTTTATCTTCGGAAATATAAAAAATGTGTACCAAGAGAAAAATTATACGACAGTTCTTAAGTACACTCACTTCAAGTTCACTTTTCGAATATTCGGTTGAAAAAACTTGTGCTAGTCTTTAATTATGCAATTATTTGATATATTTATTGTGTAGGTAGAACGATACGCACGCACTAGTCATTTTCGGTCGAAGTACATATTGCAGTAAATTGTACATGTACCGAGATATAAATAGAACATGACTCGTGTTGGGCATTTTTTAAAAAGTTTTTGCTTCGTTTGTCGGCCAGAATCGGGTCGTTGGGACGTGCGACGTTGTTAGTTAACCTTTCACCTTTTTACTGGTGACGAGCACAAAGAGTTATGGCATAGAGGCGCCCCTACACTTATCAGGCCAATTAGTGCATTTAGCGGTGCGCACACACACAGTACTACGTGTACAGCTACGTACAGTAATTGATAAAACAAATGCCGTTTAAACGTTTCAACAGCAGAAAACGATAAAACAGAAAAATCTAAATATTCTGCAGAACACAACTTATTCAATAAATAACACACAAACAAAAGAATATTGGGTTGATAAAAAACACAATTGACCAGTTTCTTACAATAGTCAACTTATTCTTCGTAAAACCGTACAGTAGGGGTAACGCAACATTAGGGGAAATCGGCGGCGAAACAAGTGGGGGTAAAATCGGCGCCCACTCGATTCGATTGTACCAGACTGAAACCCGTGGGCGTCCGTCCTAAAACAGACAGACGCCCCCCCCCCCCCCTCCCTCGACGCCCTTTCCTTTCTATTGGCGCCCACGCGCAATTTCCAAGAGTGGGAACGGGCGTCGAAATTCCCAAGGTCGGACGGCGTCGATTCACGATTGCGAAAACAATTGCCGGTTGGGGCACTTGTTTTTCTCGCTCGTTTAGCGGATATCGCAGATCCGCTGTAAATAGAGGAAAAATGGCAGATAAGATACAAGATTTAGCGGAAACGATAAACTCCCTACAATCTAGATCAAACATACCCCCTCCCCCTCGCGGTGTTTGGCGACTGTAATACGGTTATGGCGGGACGTTCGTTTATTTTCGAGTTTAGTTTAGCTTAAAGTTTAAATATACACGAAAATCGACGGTTTACGCCTTCCGGTGTTTACGCCGGCCATTATTAAACGACCTCGTTACAGAAAACGCGATTTCAGTGCACGCTGAATGAAAACTGCCGAAAGGTAATCATCCTGTCTATTTAAACTGCAGTCTAGCTGGCTGTGGAACGATGGATAAATGCTTATTGCGTTGGTAATTAAGATCCAAAGTTGTAAATTTATGTCATCCGCACTGTCACCACTTTTAACCCATTCTTTTGAATCTTTAGAAATTGGACTTGTTGGTCTGTTGACTTTGTTTTTGTTTTGTGTATTTATTGTAGTTCATTTTTTTATCTTTTTGTAGAGTTTAATTATTTTTCTTTCTTTGTTCCTTCAACTTCTCTTCTGTTTTCTTTTGATGGTATTTCTGCCAAACCCCGGAGGTCTTGATTAGTTGTATAGAATGTTGATTGGTTGTATTGCACATCGAAGTAGTTTACTTAGATGATAACACATATAAATAATCTAATAAAAATTAGATTATTTCTAAAAGACATGCTTCCCTTGCTGACGGCTAGGTTTGCAGTATTAAACGGAATACCTGTCGAACATGTTTTATATGAAAGTGCGCGCGAATAATTTGGATTTTGAACTTAAAATTAGAGTTTAAAAATTACATTGTTATATTGTAAGAATTCTGATTATAACAATTATATGATTTTGCATGTTTACAGATAAAAACTTGTATCAATTATTAAATTGAGGAATTATATTAAGTAATTTTAGAAATTTAATGTTTGTAATAAAATTACAAGTGAGTTAAAAATTAATTAAGCGAGTTATAAATTACTAAATTATAGAGTTAAAGAGAAACTTCAATCATTAATTAGTAAAAATGAAAAGAAAGTAAACAAAAGGAAACCGATGTAATAGAGTAAAAATAATGAAGATTATAAGTTTAAATGAACGTAAATACGGTACGTAAATAAAATGAAATAATATTAAAATTTAATGTAAAGTAGAAAAATATTTTTTTTATAAATATTTTTATTAAGAGGGTATCTGAGGGAATGTAAATATGTGGAATATTGTTTTCCAATTGATCATTAAGTAGTAATGTTTGTGGGTGGTTTTTTCTAAATGAATCTATTTCACAACTTTCGCATAATTTCATTAGGTAGCCTTTATTCAATTGACGAATGATTTTGATGTTATCATATGTGATTTTATGGTTGTTAAAATTTATGTGTCTACCCAAGTTTGAATTATTGCTTGTGAGATGTTCTTTGACTATAATTTCGATTTTTCTGCCAGTCCCTCCTATGCATGTAGCACTGCAAGTTTCACATGTAAGGGTGTATACACCATTTATTTCTAGTAATTTGGTAGGTGGTTTACTATTGTTAAGTTGTTTTTTAGATTACGGTTTGTTTTAAGGGCAAGTGAAATGTTGAATTTATTAGCAATGTTTTTAATTTTGTTACTGATTTTGCCTTGGTAAGTGATGCCTGTATAGATTGGTTTAGGTTTATCTTCTATATGTAGTAGTGTTGTGTGGTTATTATGTCTAACATTGTATTTTTGAAATATATTATTAAAATTGTGGATATCGTAACTATTACAAACAATTTGTTGTATAATGTTTAACTCTTTTTTCATGTTATTAAAACTGAGAGGAGTATTTTTTAGTCTGTATGTATAAGAAATGAAAGTTGATTTTTTAATTGTTGAGTCATGAAAATAATTAAATGGGATATAGTGTCGGTTTGTGTAGGTTTTCTATAAATGTCATAATTAATTGTATGTTGGGATGATGTTATTAAAGCGATATCTAAAAAATTTAAGGTGTGATTATTTTCTAATTCTATGGTGAATTTTATTTTAGGGTGTAACGTATTTATAAAATTATTTAATTATTATAATGTAATATAATTATTATATTATAATTATTATTTATTTAGTTGTTTTATAATATTTATATTTGTAGTGTCAATTATGACTAGAATATCGTCTACGTATCTATTCCATAATATAATTTTGTTAATGAATTCGAATTTGCTGTTGTGTATAATTTCTTCTAAATGGTTCATGAAAATGTCATTCATAAGTCCGCTCAGTGATAAACCTATAGGTAAACCTTCAATAATTTGGAATATTTATTGTTAAATGTGAAGTGATTTTGATTAATGCAAGCAGTTAAAAGTTTTATTAAGTTATTAGCATTTGTATTATTGTTTAAGTGATTATTAATGATTTGTGTAGCTATGGAAATTGTTTCTTTAATAGGTATAATATTACTGTATAAGTTGGCAATGTCAAATAATAAAATTGTAAATTCAGAAACTAGTACTAAATTGTGGATGTTATCAAATAAATTGTAACGATTTTTTATAGTATATTTAGGTGTAAATTCGATTGTATTTTCGAAAAAATTGATTAAGAATTTAGAAATATAGTATGAACTAGAATTAGTGGAGATTACAATTGGTCTAATTGGAATGCCGTTTTTGTGTATTTTGGGGAGTGAATGCAGCTTAGGGGTTATTGGATTAATAGGTAATGCTTTTTTGGGATTGAAATTATATTTATCTAAAGTTTCTGAAGTATTTTTGATTTTTTTGACTATGATGTTTTCTTCTTTTATCTTTTTTTGTGGATTCGGTTTTCTTGATTTTCATGCATTCTTGATTTTTTGCTTTGATGATGTAGGTTTTCTTCTTTTCTAATGGTTGTAATAATTTGTTTCTTGATTTCCTCTTCTGGATGGCTTTTAATGGCTGCTTCAATTTCTATTGTCAACTTTGGAAAGTTGATTTCTTTCTACGGAGCATATTTATGTCCTTTTTGAAGAAGCGTATCTGCTGATTTAGTTAGTTTCAGAGATGAAAGATTAGTATAACGGGCATGAAATTTGTGTGAATTTTCAAATAGTGTATGTATTTGGGATTTGTTTTGATTTTAATAATTCTATTTTCTTTTTGTGTTTGTTATTTGTGTTATGAAGTGTGATTTTATTGAGGAATTTACCTTTTGAAATGTATTCGTCGAGTATCAGAAAGTGGAATTTTATGTTTAAATCTGAATAAAGGTTGTATAATGTTATGTTGTAATTATTAACTTTTTTGTATTGTTTTCTAATTTCTGTTTTCATAACTTGTTGT
>JAWQRJ010005561.1:0-10149 GCA_033557515.1 Diorygopyx duplodentatus | reverse complement strand
GTATTCCCCAGATAGATCCGGCCGATATTTGCAGGATTTCAATAATCCTATGTCAGCAATTGATTCAGATATGTCTCGACCTTCACTTAAATCATTTTGTATCGTAAATAAATAAAATTGTGAGGAAAACACGTGGAAAACATCCATACACAACTGCTGGCGGGATCTATCGGCGGGCAGCCAAACAATCTTAAAAAAGCGTGCACTAAGGTAACCGTTTTTGTGGTTTACCAGCGGGAAATTGATTGAGCTGGTGTCGATCTTCAAAAAAATCGTTTTAAGATATAACAAAATTAGTTTTTGCTTATTTTGCTGGCCGAACGGAACTAGCTCGGTCTGTTAGTTTTACATTTCACTACACGCTGGCGCTACCATAACTATGAGACCGGCAAGCTCGGTTAGGGGTGGGAAACAATGTTTTTTTGTGTGTTTATCAGACGAGCGAGCTCGGTCTTCCACATACTCTTATACTATTAAACAAGCTATTCTTGTTAATTAATTTATTTATTTATTCGCTTTGTCCCGAGTACGAGCGTGGGCGATATTTGCAGGATTTAGAGAGTAAGGTGCCACAAATCGATTGAGATAGGCTCCGACTTTAAAAAAATCGTTTTAAGATATAAAAATGAGTTTTTGATCAGTATGGTTAGTGTGCGGACATAGGGACCCATCGTCTGGTCAAAGCTGGTATAGTTCTTTTCTAGATCTAAGAAACTCATAAAGCAATTTCATCCTCCATTTTCATCATTTATGACCGATGTAAATAAATGTCGGCAACAAAATCAGAAGATGTATATACTTGCATGTATATTTCATTCTAGGTTTTTTTATGTCTGAATTTCTTAATTTAGGATGGTGGGGATTTAAACCTCAATAAACTGCTAAATGTGGATTAGCGCAAGCGGGCCTAAGTAATTTTTTTTATACTGCTGATTATTTCTCTCGCTGTAATTTTGCCCCTAAAAAATTGCAAGTATTTTATTTTCGGGGGACTGGAAACAGATTAACTTCTTAGATATAAATATTTAGAAAACCTACGTATATTCCATCCATCACGCCATACCAACCCTTCCATCATTTTTCACAAAAAATTAGTGGCATTCCGTTCCTTTATATTTCGAATATTCAACTATTAAGCTATAATAAAAAAATCCAAAAAAGGAAGGAAAGTAATGATTTTTACTAATCAGTATGCTTAGAAACTAAATTTAGATTTTTAACACTTTTATTCATCATGGACAAACCTGGACTTTTTGATTACAAAAGTATCATTATAAACTATAATTAAAATCACGTGTTAAATTATTGTACACATTAGGTTAAGTGTAACTTACGTTCTACACCTCTACGAACTATCCTAACGTTGCAATATTAATCCTGATCGATTGTATTGTACATCGAAGAAGTTAAATTAGATGATAACACATTTGAAGTAACATAAAAATTATTTCTAAAAGATATGCTTGCCTTGCTGACGGCTAGGTTTGCAGTATTAAACGGACAACCGGTCGAACGGTTATATTGTAAGAGTTATGATTATAACAGTTATGTGATTTTGCATATTTATAGATAAAAACTTATATCAATTATTAAATTGAAGAATTATATTAAGTAATTTTAGAAAGTTAATGTTTGTAGTATAATAAAATACCGCGTTATAAATTATTAAATTATAGAGTTAATAAGAAACTTCAATCATTAATTAGTAAAAATGAAAAGAATGTAAACAAAAAGCAAATGGCGAAATAGAGTAAAAAATAATGAAAATTATAAGTTTATAATAACTGGGAAAATGGTTACCTAATAAGTAGTATAATTAATTAATTAATAAGTAGTGATTAAGTATTAAATTTAATGTAAAGTAAAAAAATAAAATATAATTTTCAAAAATATAATTGAATTTACACCTAAATATACTTTAAAAAATTGTTACAATTTATTTGATAATATCCACAATTTAATACTACCTTCTAAATTTACAACTTTATCATTTAACATTATTAACTTATGCACTAATATACCTATTAAAGAAACAATTTCCATAGCTATACAAATCATTAATAATCACGTACACAATAACACAGATGCTGATAACTAAATAAAACTTTTAACTGCTTGCATTAAACAAAATTACTTTACATTTAACAATAAATATTACAAAATGACTGAAGGTTTACCTCTCGACTCCCCACTTTAGCGGACTTACGCGTGACAATTTCATGAACCATTTAGAAGAAATTGTATACAACGGCAATCTCGAATTCATTAATAAAATTATATTATGGAACAGATATGTAGACGATATTCTAGTCATAATTAACACTACAAATATAAATATTATAAATCAACTTCATAATTTTATAAATACTTTACCTCTAAAATAAAATTCACCATAGAATTAGAAAATAATCGCACCTTAAATTTTTTAGATATCAGTTTAATAACATCCCCACATACAATTAATTATGACATTTATAGGAAACCTACACAAACCGACGATGTTATCCCATTTAATTATTTTCATGACCCAACAATTAAAAAATCAACTTTCATTTCTTATAATATATACAGACTAAAAAATACTCCTCTCACTTTTAATAACATGAAAAAGACTGAAACATTATACAACAAATTGCTTCTAACAATGGTTACGATATCCACTATTTTAATAATATATTTCAAAAATACAATGTTAGGCATAATAACCATACAACACTACTATTTATAGAAGATAAACCTAAACCAATCTATAGAGCCATCAGTTACCAAAGCAAAATCAGTAACAAAATTAAAAACATTGCTAATAAATTCAACATTTCATTGCCCTTAAAACAAACCATAATCTAAAAAACATACTTAACAATAGTAGACTACCCACCAAATTACTAGAAAAAAATGGTGTTTGCACCCTTACATGTGAAACTTGCAATGCTACATACACAGGAGAGACTGGCAGAAAAATCGAAATTAGAGTCATAGAACACCTCACAAGCAATAATTCAAACTTCGGTAGACACATACATTTTAATAATCATAAATTCACATTTGATCATTCATCATTTCACAAAATCATTCATCAACTGAATAAAAGCTGCTTAATCGAATTATTCGAAAGCTATGAAATAGATTCATTTAGAAAAAAAACACCTACAAATCTTACTTTTTAATGATGAATTGGAAAACAATATTCCACATATTTACCATTCCCTCAGACAATCTTTTAATAAGAAAACCACCCACAAACCTTGCTACTTAATGATCAATAAGAAAACAATATTCCACATATTTACCATTCCCTCAGACACCCTTTTAATAAGAAAAAAAATAAATATTTATAAAATTTTACTTTTCTACTTTACATTAAATTTAATACTATTTCATTTTATTTGCGTACTCATTATTAATTAATCAATTTCCCAATTATTCTAAACATTTAACTTTAATTATTTTTTATTCCATTTCGCCCTTATTCTTTTTGTTTACATTATTTTCATTTTTACTAATTAATGACTGAAGTTTCTCATTAACTCTATAATTTAATCATTTATTACTCTCTATTTTATTATATTACAAACATTAACTTTCTAAAATTACTTAATATAATTCTTCAATTTAATAATTGATATGTTTTTATCTATAAATATGCAAAACCGTATAACTTTTGTAATCGTAATTCTTATAATACAACAATACAATTTTTAAACTCTGATTAGTAAAAATCATTACTCTCCTTCCTTTCTTGGAATTTTTTCTTCCACTAATAAATCTTGGACGTCCTCACTAGCTCACTTGGACGTCCACAAAACCTTCGCCTCCGATCGATTTAGCAAGTTGTAATATTTCCCCAATACCATTTTCTGGGGATTCAAGCATTCAAACTTTCTACTGACGATGGCCATATCTTCTTCCAACATGCATTAAGGGTTCATTTTTTAGTTGTTTTACCGAAAACGAAATGATTTCGATGCAAGTTTTAATTGGAAATTCCTTCCAAGCTTTCATTGCATCAATTGATTTTGCATCAATTGTGTCTAAAATCCATTGAAGTGATCGTCTTATGTAGTACGTTTTAAAGGTATAAATAATACCTTGATCTAATAGTTGGATCAACGAAATAGTATTCGGCGGTAAAAACTGCACTTTGACGTTGGGATAGTAATAGCACTTTGAAGTTCAAATTTTTTTGCTTTAAATAATTTTCAACCTCCGGCACAAAACAGTTGAAAAAACAGTCTTTAAATAAATCTCCTGTTACCCAAGCTTTTGAGTTTTCTCTCCAAGGTGCTGGTAAGGTGTTTTTATTTACGCCTTTAAACGAACGGGAATTTAAAGATCCATAAATTAGCAAGGGCTTTGTCATTAATTACCCCCTCGCATTGCTGCACAAAGGTAACGTTATGCGATCTTTAGATGCGTTAAAACCGGGTGCACTTTTTTCTTCTTTTGATACAAAGGTCCTCTTGGGCATTTTTTTCCACCAAAGCCCAGTCTCATCGGCATTGAAAACTTGATGTGGTATATATCCTTCCTTTTCAATCATCCTTTCAATTTTTTCTGGATACGCTTTGGCAGCTTCATGGTCAGCCGACGCGAATTCTCCTTGAATTCTTACGCTATGAATTGCAAAACCTTCTTTAAATTTCTCAAACCAACCCTTACTTCCCACAAAGTCTGTACAAAGTCTTTTGTACAACAATCTTCAATCCAAATACTCAGTGCCTTAATATTTTATTAACTCAAGCTATTATAATAATAGTTTGCAGACCGAGCAAACCATCGTGCGGTCAAAGGTCAAACTAACTCAAATCTGGCGGTATCATTCTGCAAGCTGCTATTACAACGATTTGTATGCGCTTTCGTAGTTATGTGTGGGAAAAGTTATAGTTATTTATCTTTTTGCCCACGTGCATAAACTGTCTAGTGATTATGCCGCGCCAATAAAAACCAATTCGCAAATCATGTCCGCGTGAGCATCTTTCGGATTTTTGCGCACGCGAAGTAGAAAACCTCAGCTCACCACCGTCCCCGGTCACAACCACAACTGGTTTTCGCAGTGCCAAACTCCCAATGATTTAAAAGACTGCCAGAAAGAACTCATTTGCATTTATCAGCATCGACTGTTGCGTCAGGACCGGCCCAAGTTTGGGCAAACCAGGCGAAACTAACAGACTTGGATTTGAAGAATGTCGATCTCAAATTTGAACCGCGGACCACGCATCGCCGTGCCTGCCCTGCTTTTTTTCCACCGAAAATAAACGAGCAGAGGAAACGCAACGCAGGGAAAATTCCTGCCCCATGCCCGCCCTAGCAGGGCGTAATAAAGCCACAGGATTTTACTGCCGGACTTGATTTACAGCTCACGAGGTAGTTACGATCGAAGCCCACTGATGAATGTTTCATCGCACACCCGGGGACTCGGAGAGAGCGCGCGAAAGAATCGCGGCCCGCGAATTGACATTATTTACGATACGTTTTGTAGTGGTTGCGTTTAAAATCAGTTAGTGGAATGGGAAAAAGAGCAACGGCCGCCTTCAATCAGTCGCCAGCTGTGAGGGGCCCTCGAAGTCCTTTGCGTTTAAAGACTCATAAATAGTTAGTTACGAGGATAGCCGTAGTATGACCGTCCAGTCCACCGAATGTTATGGTCGTACACGTCACTATTTGTCAACATAAATTTCCCAGAATAACGTCGTATACTTTAAAACACGTCTCATTCTCATAGCGATTACTTAAATCGTCGGTCATTCAATTGTTACTAAAACTTTGATACAGTAATGTCATACCATATGATAATTGACGATCACATAACTTTAAAATAACTTTAAAACTTCTAGACGTTTGAACTTAAACCGTAAGCTAAATATTCCTTTAGCACGACATAATTTAAATTCCTCCGGACACATCATCCGAGGAAAAACAAAAACGCACGCGGCCACAATGGCTCTACCTTCTTTTAATGGTTCCGTTTAGCTTCGCTTGCGTCTTGGGCGAGATCTCGTACGCCTTTAATTTTAGTCACCGGCCGCCCGAACGGTAAAGGAAAAGGGGGGAAGTAAATGACGGAGAAAACGAGGAAGAAAAGAAGCGCTTTCTCGGGCTGAATGCCCCGGAGCTCAACTTTTGGTTTTATTGCATTCGGGTTTGTGCGCGATTGTCGAGACTTGCTCGGACGTCAACCAGTTTTTCGGAAACACTCGCGGGCCAAGGCAACAACTGCACAACCAAAATGATGGTATCTTATTCTCTGGAAGTTCTGTCAGCGTCCTTTTGTACACGTATGCCAAGAACTCCTCGTTAAAAAGTGGAATGCAGTGAAGATAAAAGAAGAAGGAAAGGTTGGTATTTCATTTCTCCAAAATTACATTTGTTCAAACCACATTAAACTTCTGATAAAACATTCGTCATTCAACATAGCATTTGAAAGCAACTGAAGAATGCATGCTTCTTCGGATCGTGCAGCAGACGCAGCAGATGACTCTATGCGATCGCTTCAATTAGGAAACAATACCGCTATAACGAATGACCCGATCGTTGCGATGCGTGAATTGCGCCAAGAGTGTGAGCAGGTAATGGAAAAAGGAGTAATGGAAGAAAAGGGGGGTGACCTCTTGCACCTACGACAGTCGCTGTCATTTGTTTGGACCGGCGTGGCTAATCGCTAGAGCCGAGGTCCTAATGATGCCTTTGATTAATGAAGGAAATATACACGGGGCATTGTTAAGAGCCCACGGGAACGGCTTGTGCATGCACATTATTGATTTGCTTGTAATGCGTACTTGTAATTTATAATGCTCTTCTCACTTTGAGAAATTTGTTATCTAAAACAGTATTTTAAGCTAGGTTGAAGTATTTTATTAACCGGTTATTTACCAAAACAAAATTATACCAGGTAGAATGTTGAATAAATGACCCACCGTTAATGCAGGGATCAAATACCATAAAAATGCAAATTGCCGTAATTTCAATTTCAAAATATTTATTAAAGCTACCGTCGCTAAATTGAGCGAAATATCAAAATCGACATCGTATATTCTCGCGGTACCTGTTATTAGTTATCCTTCTTAAGTGTATTAAGGCCTGACATTTTAATTACACACCGAAAATTCTCGGAATTGGTGGTGCGCTCCGTCGTCCGACGCTGGCTGCGTTTCCTTCCTTGCCTTTGCTTTATATTCTGATTTACCAGCCGGATAACCCTAAAGCCAATCCGAAAAGCGATCCGGTTGTGTCATTAAAGCACTTCAGAGTGCAATTATTAGCGCGATCTCATCGAGCAGACCGCACGACTGTCGAAATTTATGTAATTGCGATTTCAGTTTTGGTCAGGTGTTTCTTTTTAAATCACTACCTGTTTTGATTCACCGCCTCACGCGGCGAATCAAAAAAAATAATCTTTCAAAGAATCTAAACCATAGATTCCAAAAACGTAAAAAAGCTTATCGTATGAAAATGATCGTGTAATTGATTCTTTAACTAACTTCTTGTTTGTTACTTGGTTGCTCCGTTTCCGTATCTTATAAATAATTTTTAGTCGAAGGCTTTTTAAATGACCCACGCGTTGATTTCTATAAACCTATTTTTTATATCATAAAAGAGGGAACAATCAAAAATATTAAAAAAATAAAGTATACAGGTTGTCCCACCGGGAACCGCTGCGACCGATTATGGAAAAACTATAGTTAGGAGAAATCTGAAAATTTGGCAACATACTTATATCGATGGGGGCACTCTGTATTTTATTACATTTTTGGATTCTGCGCAAGATTCTAGACAGAATTCGTGTATCATGTCTTCTACCTAAATCTAAGCGTTTTTGACATATTCAATTTTTTATGTTATTTTGCAGGCCCTAAAATAATTATCAATTTCAATAAGGAAGCCTTTATTATTTAATTTGTTTTGGTTTCCCTGTTGATTAATGGATTTTTTATAACATTTTGATAACTATTAGTGCAGGGTGTTCAAAAAATAAGATTAAATATGAAATTGAGAAATCTGCCAAAAATCAATATTTTCAAATGGAAACCCCCAAATTTTATAATTTTATCTTATTTAGTATTAAAAATAAGGGTAAGTTTGTGTAAGGTTGTCTATTCCGAAAATTTGTAGTTTTCGAAATATTGCCAATTTAATATTTTTATGTGGCGATTTTTCTGCGGATTTTAAGTTCAGTTACTATGACGGCTATGACGGCGCGGAAAACAATCGAACGCTACATAAATGTAAAAGCTCTCACTTATCATTTGAAAATCAATAATAATCATGCCGGGGCGCTTAAATTATACAAACGAAGATTATTTAAACTTAAAAAAATAGTGAAAAAAAAACGGTGCTAAAGTAGATGTTTCCCATTGTTGTAGGCTTTAGCGGTCGGTGTTCATACTTCTTGGCTTTCCGGTGATCACCGCTAACTAACTGATGCCGTCTGTAATGAACGGCAAAATGTCAACGGAGAGTTTCTTCGCCGACGCGGCGATCACCGGAAAGCTAAGAAGTAGTTGTTTCCCACTTTATTAGAAAGCTTTAAAATGTCAAACCAATTAAATGGCCCACCAAATGGTGAAATATTTCAATAACATCACGAAAATAGACCTTACAAATAAAATACAACTATTACAAGTATGTGAAAAATCAAGTGGTGTGGATCACTCACACGACTTTCTCTCAAGGAGACCCGATTTATTTATATATATTAAACGGTGCGACTTTGTACATATGTATGTTTAATAAGATCGACCATAAATTCCATAAAAACGCCAAAAACTTGATTGCAAGCTAAAATAAACCACTTATCCGGTCGACTATGCTACACTTAAACTTAGGCAGCCCCAACCTACATGAACGCAATTATATTTTAATGCTTTATTTTTCTCTCGAAGGCGACATGTTTTATAGAATGCAGTGTATAGTTATTATGCGATTTAAAAATGGTTTTAAAAACCATATTACATACCGTATGTTTATGAACGCACCATTGATTAATTTGTGTAAACACGAATTAGTGAAATATCGTTCAGTGTAAACGATGCTTTGTCACTTTGTTGACAGTAAGCTAACCTAAGTTTTTTTACTGTCAAGAAAGAAGAGTAAATTTAAATATAATTGGACGCGGCTAGGGGTGGAAGTGCACAACCGAATTTTGTAGATTGCAAATATAGAGACCTTTTTCCAGCAGCGAGAAGAAAGGGGTCTTCGAATGGAATGATGGAATGGTTTTCAAAAAGATGGAAGTGGACGAGGGACCCGTGAGCGAATCTATGCCCGGGCCATCAATCCACCAATACATAAGGTACGAAATGGTCCGTATGGTGCAAATTAACTTACATCACGGCAGATTATGTTGACAATCACTTAAATAAATAAATGTTGAATAAGTACTTTAAATTAAAAAAATTAAAGTTAATAATTGTATCTTTTGTATAGCTTTTTATTTAACAATGTAGGAAAATAGCACATTTGAGAGAATTTGCTTCTTATTGAGTTAAGCAAGTTTTCCTGCCAATCGGAAAGAACGTGTTTACTGACATAAAAATTCAAATGTCTACTATGAAGAGATTCAAATTTTGTGATTATTACTTTCAAACGCCTAAAGGTACAAGAGATAATATTACGTTTGGTCAAAAATGTTGATGGTGAGATTTTGATATATGTATCCAATTTCTTCTAAAATGTTATGCAACTTCAGCTCACCTGTATAATTCGCCGAGGTATATCAAAATCTCACCATAAGCAATAAGATATACACAATGCAAAACACATACACAACAAATACCTTATTCCGTTTTAAAAAAAATATTATAAAAAACTAATGCTCAAAAATTATCAGTCAAAAATTTATAGAAACTAATACGTAAAAAAATCTAAATTAATTCTAATTCAATAACTTAATTTTACAGTTAATATTTCTCTTGTACTTTTTCCATTAGGAATATATTCCTTTGACCTAGAAGGGTAACATACACAACTTGGAACCACCCTATACTTTATACCATCTCGTTATTTAGACTACTTGAAAAGAAGGGGAAGTATGGATTGCATACCAACGAGCAATCAGGTGAAGGGGCAGAGCTTTTGACATAAAAGTAATAACTTAGAGTATGAATCGTACATCAACAAACTGTGAATAAGGTTATAAAACTGTTAAATGTA
>JAWQRJ010005560.1:0-10151 GCA_033557515.1 Diorygopyx duplodentatus | reverse complement strand
CCCCCTTAACGTTCCTTAAAATATCTACATCTACCTACCGGACACCTGTATATCGAAAGACAGCTGAAAGTCCAACTTTTTCAATTGGCTACAATAATACAATAATTTTTGGAAAATATATTGGATTTTTTAGAAAAAAAAGCGTTAAAGGATTATTTTCGGGTTAAAATAATGTAAGTTGTAACAGTTTTTGTTGTAACTGACAAAAGGGGTTCCTGTAGAACTATGATTTATATACGGAAAGAAAGCTGAAAGTCCAACGTTTTCAATTAGCTACAACCATTTTTGAAAAATATATTGAATTTTTATAAAAAAAAAGAAAACCGTTAAAGAATTATTTTTGGGTTAACATAATGTAAGGCGTTACAGTTTTTGTTTATAACTCATAAACGGGTTTGTGTAGAACTATGATTTATATACTGAAAGAAAGTTGAAATTCCAACGTTTTCAAACGGTTACAATAATTTTTGAAAAACACATTGGATTTTTGCAAAAAAAAACAAATGCGTTAAAGAATTATTTTTGGGTGAAAATAACATAAGGTGTGACAGTTTTTGTTTATAACTCATAAACGGGTTTGTGTAGAATTATGATTTATATACTGAAAGAAAGCTGAAAGTCCAACGTTTCCAATTGGCTATAATAATTTTTGAAAATATATTGGATTTTTTAGAAAAAAAAATGGGTTACAGGATTATTTTTGGATTAAAATAATATAAGGTGTGACAGTTTTTGTTTATAACTCATAAACGGGTTTATGTAGAACTATGATTTATATACTGAAAAAAAACTGAAAGTCCAACGTTTCCAATTGGCGGGGCAATTGCAGATTTGCGAGAAAGAAGTTTCTTCTTTCAAGACCTTACAAACGAGTTACGATATGATAGAGTTGCATTTAAGGTTTTAAAGTAATCCCCTGGGGAAACCCCTACAAAGAGTAGGAAAAATTTGAATACTACTGACTTTTGGGGTGTGAAAATCATTTTGCAAGTTTTCTCTATCAACAATCTCGGAATATATTACTATGTCATACATTATATGCCGACTACATGTAATTGTTAGATGTTGCAACACGAAATTGTAGTATGAAATTACAGCATTTCCTGGGCTGCACTCTATTATTATACCTACACGTAACTCTGTATTACCTGCCTTGAAAAAACCGATAAACACCGACAAACGATTAAGGGTTTGATACTACATAAATTACGGCCTGTACGGTGTAATATATGCATCGATTGAATAAGTTCGCGATGTCGTGAACACTGTTTTGATTAATATTAAAATCGTGTATTATTTCTCGAAATAACGCACGATGGAGTATGAACGTTGCGAATTATGTGTGTAACACGGTCTTATGTATCGACGACGCAATGGAAATTAAGCACTTAACTAATTCATAATATTTGGCATTGTCCGCTAATTTGCATACCGATGCTCGATGACTATAACGCAGATGTTTCTGTACAAATGTCCGCCATGTCGACAGCGCCAAACAAGCTGCCCAAATTGCGTTCAAATCGGATACCAACTTCATCACGTTAACAAACACTCCGGTGGTAGCACTAGTGGGCAGTGGAACTGCGAGTTTCATCAGTGGAAAATTGACTCGAATTAGCGGCAGCATATCCAATTTTAGCGTGTGGTCGCACGGTTATTACTGTTATAAACATTGACAATTGAACGGGCTAAATGAATATTTTACCGAAATAGTTTTGAATGGAAAAGATACAAATTGATTGCGCACTGATTTGAATTGTACAAATTCAAATTATACGTTAGCCAATAAATATATGCACCATACACGTGATTCACAATATTGAACTCTAGGGGTCAGAATAGAAACAGAATCCTACTTAAACCTCAAAAATACCAATATACCACAGTAAACCCAAACACAGTACAGACAAGAATTTTACACGAAACTTTTTTCCCTTACTTACTTACTCTTTTAGAGTAACTATATGGTCTGTGGAGAAAATAACTTATTTAACCATCGTATGTTACGTATACTAATTAAAATTGTAGAGTACGTTATTTGAGTTTAAACCTCCGTAATAAATTCAGCATACACCCTGATGCCATCGTAAATCTACGAACGTTAAACGGAAAATAAACGAACTCATAAATTAATATTGGTTTATGTTAATGCAGCCCGATAAAGTCCGGAGGGGTTCCATATCCCGCACGCCACTTTCTCTATATTTGTTTTAAATTTCAATAACATGTTTTATTGCGTTTATACGATATCTCGTGTTCCGAAATTTTGCCCCCCGACGAAATACGCCGCCGACTTGCGTAAAATATTCAAATTTGTCGACATCTCCCCCTTCCCTCCCGACAAATACGATACTAAAATTTAAGGTTACGTAGTTTTGTATCCCCCTTTTTTGTGGTCACATAAATTTTATCATATTTCCACCATCGTCGTCTTTTCTACGCGAAGAGGATCGACAGGGTACTGAAAGTTTCGTATTATAGACTCCGTTCCTTTTTTTTTCGTTTCGCGCGAAAAGAGGGTATGCGGGTATCCTGGAAAACTTCCGTTCATCCCGTGATTTCCTGGTGGAAAATCTCGGATCTGGCAGAGCTGAGTCCGGATTTCCCCAATATCCCTTCCTCGTATTGAAATAATAAACCGACGACGAGATGTGGCATACATTTAGTGGATCTCTAAGGGCCGGCGTACTTTTCGTTATATTCGATGGAAATAGAACTTAAACAATACGATCGGAAAGGAGCGTTACATTTACTCTTCTAGGAAAGCTTTTCTGGTTGAGTATTGCATGAAAATAATATGTATTATTCAGCGTGGAATAATGTATCTATAGATACACATTTCTCTACACGCCATGTAGCCCTAAGGCTACCATTTTTTCCATTCTTTCCCATCATTTGCATTGACTTTCCAATCCTTAGCTTTCATTGGCTTTTGCTGATCTTCCCTTCCTTAATCGGTTTCTGTCTATTTCCCACAGTCGCACAGTATGTGCTAATCACCTCTGTAGCAAGATTAAATCTTGATATTTCATCTCAGTGTTAAGGCATTGGGTGGGGTCAATTTTCTGTCCTTGACTTAATATTTTGTGCTTATTTGCATCTTTTATTTTTTTTTAGAAAAAGATGTTTTGAAAAAAAATAATGCCAAAGCAAAGAATAAAATGGCAGATTATTTTTTCGTGCCTGTATAAAGACGCCACGTAGTAAATTATTTAAAGATTAGATCCTTGTTACGTTATTGTTGCTCCTAATTTTAGATTGAATGCGACAAAAAATACAATAGTAAGCAACATGTGCAAACAATTTTGCATTTTGCAAAAGTTTACAAATAAGTAACTCTAAGCAACAAACAATTGCAGAATCCTTACATTCATGTTCTGACTAAAACGAACCACAACAATTTAATTTTGATTTATGCAATCAAATTACAAAATGATGGCCTTAAAACATAGTTATAACATACCTATAAACATAGCTCTCTATACAGGGCGTCTGTATTAGAAATTCATCCATTAGAAATATATGGGGAAAGGATAAAGCTTTTGTCGGTGTGGTTTTTGATATTTCTTCAAAATTACGTGGTTCAAAATAACTTCATTAGGATCTTTGCACCAAAAATTACTCGTATTTTATTTTTTATCCTCAAAATTTTCTTGTACCTCCAATATTTCCGGAGATATCTTTGGTTGTATCAAGAAACTTTTTTTTTAGATAAGACTGTATGATGTTGCAATTTTTTAATTTTCTCTTATATGACTCGTTTTAAGAACGTATTCTAGACGATTTTTTACAGAAAATTTACTGATCCTTTCTTTTTTATTGAAGATTTTTTATCTACCTCCTCTACTTTAGCAGGTATATTTAATCAGAGTTACGAAAGATGCAAAAATTATATACATCATTCATCAGAAAAAAAAATTCTTTTGCCGGTGTGAATTTTGATATTTCTTCAAAATTAGGTAATCCAAAATAACTTCATTTGGGTCTTTGCACCAACAATTACAATTACTAGTACCAACAATTACTTGTACTTTATTTTTTATTTCCAAATTTTCTTGTACCTCCAATGTTTCCAGAGATTTCTTTGATTATATGAAGAAAAGATAATTTTTAGATAAAACTGAATCGTGTTGCAATTTTCTCTTAAATTACTCGTTTTAACAACATATTCTAGACGATTTCTTACAGAAAATTAACTTTGCTTTTTTATTCAAGATTTTTATCTACCTCCTCTACTTTAGGAGAAATATTTAATCAAGGTTATGAAAGATGAAAATATAAAATATATCTATAAGGTAGACCATTTTTAAAATTTTTCTCAAAATAATAGAATATAGAAGGAACTGTAGGGAAGTTTCCTCCATAACATTATTTTTTACTAACAAAAATTTTCCTTCTACTTCATATTTTCCGACATATCTTTGATTGCATTAAGTAAATCGTATTTTTTGGACAAAACTGCATCTTTCTGCAGTTTCGAGTTTTTCTCTTAACTTATTGGTGCTATAAATATTTTATATGTAGTTTCTTACAGAGAAATAATATATATTTCTTTTCTTATAAAAAATTCTTTATCCACCTCCTTTACTTCAGCAGATATCTTTAAGCAAAGTTACGGAAGCAGTAAAAATTAGAATTCCCGTTAGGCAGAAAATAAAATTGTATTTTGTCTGTGTAATTTTAATTTCTTCAAAATTATGTAATTCAAAACAACTTCATTAAATTCTTTGTACTAAAAATTATTCGTTCTTTACTTTTTATCGTAAAAACTTTCTTGTACCTCCAGTATTGTGAGATAAAATTGTAACGTGTTGTAATCTCTTTTTTTCTATTAAATTGTTCGATATAACATATTATAGACGATTTCTCACAGAGAATTAACTGCTCTTTCTTTTTCTATTAGGAACTGTTCATTTATTTCTTCTACTTTAGCAGATATCGTCCATCGAAGTTACCAAATATGTAAATATTAGATTTAAGCAGTTTTTGCAAGTGATTTTTTAAATTTCTCTCAAAATAATAGAATATAGAGGGAATTGTAGGGAAGTTTCATACATAACTTTATTTGCTAATTATTTTTCACTAACAAAAATTTCTAGTATCTTTCATATTTTGCGACATATCTTCGATTGCATTAAGTAAATCGTATTTTTTTGGATAAAACTTTTTGTATCCTTCTGCAGTTTCTAGTTTTTCTCTTAACTTATTAGTGCTATAAATATTTTATGTGTAGTTTCTTACAAAGAATTAACATATCTTTCTTTTCTTACAAAAGATTCTTTATCGACCTCGCCTACTTCAGCAGATATCTTTAAGCAAAGTTACGGAAGCAGCAAAAATTAGATGTTCCCGTTAGGCAGTAAATAAAATTGTATTTTGCCTGTGTAATTTTTAAAATTTCTTTAAAATTATGTAATTCAAAACAACTCCATTAAATGCTTTGTACTAAAAATTATTCGTTCTTTACTTTTTACCCTAAAAGCTTTCTTGTACCTCCAATATTGTGAGATAAAATGGTAAGGTGTTGTAATCTCTTGTTTTTCTCTTAAATTGTTCGATTTAGAAACATATTCTAGACGATTTCTTACAGAGAATTAACTGCTCTTTCTTTTTCTATTAGGAACTGTCAATGTATTTCTTCTACTTTAACAGATATCGTCCATCGAAGTTACGAAACATGTAAATATTAGATTTAAGAAGCTTTTGCAGTTTCCAACGCAGTTTTAAAACTTTTCCAATTGGATTTTGATACGGCAAGCGGGGTGAAAGGAACAACGATGTTTAATCTAAGATTTTCTATATTTTAATTGACAACAACACCTTTTTAAAAGGTATAATTAAGTTATGGGGGTTAGGGAAGTTAGGGAATATCAGAATATCAGAGTCAGTATATTGGAAAATAATCATTATCTGAATGCACAAGTGTACATTGTCAAAGTTCGAATAGGAAGGGAACTAAAAGATAGAAATATTTTCAATAAGCTGGCGGTTCCGGTTATACCGAAAGATTACAACAGCTTTGTTAATTTAAATGGAATAACCCCAATTTTATTCATTTTTTCTTAATTCACATTTAATTTTCTACTACTTTCGTAATACGTTTCCCAGGCCTAAACTTAATCGTTTTAGAAATATTGAATTTTTCGCAAAAATTATGCAACCCCAGCAATATTTTGAAAAATCGGATTTTCATAATTAGACTTATGAGATAATGTTCATACTTCATTAACCATTAGTTGAGGCATCGAACTTTTCGGAAATACACCAGGTGGGACATTCTTACGAGGGTTCTTTACAAAATTGAATTTTAAAACTTTAAATGACAAAAAGTGTTTTTTTTTTAAATGGCTCCTACAAATTATCTTTGTCTTATCGAATATAGAATTGAAATCCTCGTTAAACGGTATTGGGTTTTCCTATACCTACAATGTATCCTTTTCTGATTATTGAAGGTTTTCGAGCTCTTGCTGCAAAAGCGATCCTTTGACAATACATTCATTTGTTGTAGATTGAGTTGCCTACCAATTAGTTATCAATTTTGACATTTATGTAAGTTGTACAAGTACATTTTAAGTAGGTATTTAAGTGTATTTTACCACAAAAAAAAATCCTTTCTGATGACCATTGAAGTGCATTTGTATTCGCGACAAAACGCGTCGTAGCCTTCTTATTTTCATTTTCATTTTTATAACTCAATATTTATCACACGCCGAAAAGGGCCAATTTCATTCTGACTTTTTACACCCAATTTATTACTTTTCCAACAAAATTTCCCACATCGTTAGATAGGGTGGGTATATTACCCTTGTTATACTTCCCCTTCTTGTTTGGTTGGTCTGTATAACTTTTCATTATTCAACAAGACCCTTTGGAGAATATTTTTATATTCAGAGTAAATTCAGAGAAGTTATAAACATTTACGACAGAAATCTTTCAGAGAGTAAATTTCAAACTTTAAATAATACGTAGTTTTCTTACAATTCATTTTAAGAAAGACTTTCCAAACAAAAGATATACAGAAGAATGTTTCAAAACCTGTAAGAAATAAATCTATGAATAGAAGTGTTCATTTACAATCTAACAATCCCATTGCGATAAACTTCCGCTTCTCTTGTTTTATGCAGGTGCAATCGATTTCTATGAAGTAATATGTTTCTAAGAAACCTATCTATGGAAATATCCATTTCTGTGTAAGTCGAAAATCCTTGAGCTCGAGTCTGAAACAAATCGTCTGAAATACAGCAAGCGCTCGGTTCCATTGTTCAAACTCCAGACTCTGTCACGTCTTCGCTCGAAATTAAGGAGTTAATGTCTGCAGGAGCATTGTTTTGCCTTTGTTTAGAGGCGTTAACGAGATATTAGGGGAGTTTATGATGCTAAGGGTGTAGCTAAGACGTTTGAAATGCTAGCGAGAACTCCCACTGTAAATATCCTCGAGAACGAGCTTTTAAAGTAAATGTGCTACACCCAGAGAGAGGAGAGAATTTAATCATCCGCCAACAAAACGTTTTTCTTTTAATTTTACTTATAAAAATGTCTTTTATACTTTCGCTCTAAAGAGTTCTCGACGTGTAGACGCTATTCAAATTTTTCAAGTTGCTTTCAGCGTTGGCTGACCGCAAGGGTCTACGTCACTCTTACGATCCATATTATGCGCTGGCCACTAACATTTACATAGTTATAACCATAGAGGTTATAAAATGTAGTTTATACCGCATAATGATAAGGGCCAAGTATGAAATATGTTGCGTTTGCACATTTTATGATCAATGTCAATTTTACTACCGTGAGATTATGGAGTATTATCGTGATATTTAGCTTGATTGTTAAATTTGGTGGAGGGGCCGGTTACACGTAAACTTTAGGTAACATCAAAGCCAAAAGATTTGTATAGAATTTATTATTTCTCTATCAAAGGGTCATTTTGTTACAGCTTAGTAAGGTAAGTGATTTTGGGTAAGGGCGTTACTGAGCTTCGCCTCTCACTGGCTCGAAGGGCGTAGATGGTCCTTCGCCATTAGAATACCGTGAAGAGGTGAGAACTTAATGAATATTCATGAAGACTGTCTAAGAGACAATGCGCGCATATAAGGGTGAAAGAAACCTGTGAACAAAGGGGCGAATAGCTGAGAAGGGCTGCGTCTAAGGACGTCGTTTTTATTGTTTAATTACCTGACGATGCGACGTGATGCTAATTGAATTTGAAAATCGCGCCCAAACAATGCGGCTTACGGGTGACAAGATTGCTTGTTTCAACTTGCAAATAGACAAATATAGACCAGGAGATTCTGTGGGTTATTCATAACGTAAAGCTAAATTGTCAATTTAATTGCGAATCTCGTATTCCTTTGTAGCGTTTGAGATAATTTTTTTCGTAAACCATTATCCCAATTAAGAAATCGCGCAGCCACTTTCGGGATAATCCAGATAAATTTCCTTTCTGCCGGGGTACGGTTCGTTTGCGTCCCCTTTCTCCTGGTCCACGGAAAAAGATACTAATTTATTTATAAAACGAGGCCGCCAGTAAACCGAAAGCGACGCCGCTTTATTCCCACCCTTGCGCTGTCTCTCCGGACGGTGGACCTTTTCTCCTCCGTTCCTTTGGCTTCCGTTTGGAGAGAATCACGCCGGGCAGCGTCTTCCATTATCTCATCAGGGCACTTAGTGAGACAATCCCCGCCCGGGGGAGACGGAGTTTAAATTTAAAAATTAATCAGACGAAGGGATGGGCGGCGGGGGGACGAGCGAGCCGCGTCGGCGCACTTTTTAATTTGCGGTCCGGCCCTGGAACTGACAGTGGCCGACCTCAGCCCAAGCGAAGTAATTACAGTTAATTGTTAATTACCCGGAATTTTCCCCCGAAGCGTCAACGGGAAATAAGGAAAAGTTAGTTCGCAGAAACGGGAAACGTCCAGATTGAGAGGAGATTTAAAAAAAATACTGTTTTTCTCCTCGCCTCGACAGTATCTGATCCTAATTCGATGGAATACCGGCGAGAAGGGTCGCCAAGGGCAGAAAAGAAAGTTTTAATCCCGCAGGATGAGAAAAGGTCGGAGGGGGTTTATTGCGTAACTTTGGTAGTGGGATCTTGCAGAATGTCTTATGTTCGAGTTTTACAAGAAAGGAGAACTGAAACAATGATCTGCCGTGTTTAAAATACTTACTTTTCTTTCAAACATTTGGTGGAGCCGCACGGTATTTATAGCTACACCGGCGACTCCACCAAAATGTTAACCAATACAATATATATTTTGAAATTGTAACTAATGTGGTTCAAAACCTTTTGAACTAAATTCGGTTCAAAGCCGTATTTTAAGCGCACTTCTTCAGCGCCTCATCTCCCAGCTCCTTATGGTTTCCCGTCAGCATACCTGCCTCTCCATTCTTCCCCAACAACGGCACAATATCCCTCGATATCGGGCTCTCTAAGGCAGTGGTTCTTAACGTTTAAGGGATGAGGGACCATCTAACCAAATATTTATCTTGTCATGGACTACCAACTATTTATAGGTGGTATAAATTATAAAGAAGTTATTTAATAAAGCTATTTTGCAAACAAACCACGTACCGAGTTATTGTAGACGTCAAAACTTTACCTTTTAATCGCATTGCAGCGCAAAATATGAACTAAGTTTTATTTTTTCAATAGCTTGTTCTTCAACGTCGTTTAACATTTTTTGGATACGCGACTTCGCAGTGTCGTTTGATAGTGGAACTTTCCGAATGTTTTTCTGAGCATACTGTACTAAAACTTCTTACTATGCTTTATTAAAGTTTCGCTGCTATGCTTTATTAAAGTTTATGCTTTATTTGTGTATTCGTTGATAAATTATTTTTTAAGACAAAACAAAGTGATTTAATAAAATGTATTATACATAATTTTAGAGAGAATTTCCAAGGTAATTTTCTTCAAAATTTCATTCTAATATGCCGAGGAATAAACGAACAGGATTTTTTTAAAGGTAATGTATGCAATTTTTTAATTTCTTTATGCATTGGTTGCTAAATTATTTTTTTTGAAACAAAACAAAGTCATTTAACAAAATGTATTATACATTATTTTAAAGAAAATATTTCAAGGTGACTTCCTTCAAAATTTCATACTAATATCCCGAGGAATAAACGAATAGGAATTTTTTAAAGGGAATGTA
>JAWQRJ010005559.1:0-10151 GCA_033557515.1 Diorygopyx duplodentatus | reverse complement strand
TAAGTAATAGAGAAGAAATAAACAAAAAAATAAGTTTGGTGGGTGGATATTTACAAATTTAGAATAAAGTGTTCAAGATTATTATAGTTTATGGTTAAATAGTGAAGAAGACAAGAAATCAGAAGTGGAGAACGGTGAGAGGAAGAGGATGGGAAATCTTGAATGGAAACGAGGGGAGAGATGAAGAGGGAGAATAGACATATATAGGGCCTAGAGGATCGTTGAGAAAATCCGTGATCAATTATGTAATTGTGAACCAAGAAGCGAGTGAAGAGGCACAAAATGGGAGATAAAGCATAGAAGAAGAAGCAAACGAGTGGTAGTGAAATAGAAAATAGTGAGGGCGGCCTGGACAAAGGAAAATAGAGGAAGGTATATAGAAAGACTAAAAGGAATTGAGTGGAAGCAGCGTGAGGTAGATAAAGGAATGGAGGAGCTGACAAGAAAAGGTACATGGATAACAGAAAAGAAAAGAATACGAGAGCAGAGAGGAGAGAGATCTGGGGAAAAACAGATGGTAGAATATAAAGTGCAATGAGGCAATTATGTTAAGAAATGTTAAGAATACTTGCAAATCAAAGAAAAACGAGATGAGAGGGGTAGAGGAAGAAGAAACACGATCAATAAAAATGAAGAAAGGAGCATGTATATATCTAGAGCGTTGGAGAATGGGGAAGACAGATGAGCGAGGGAGGCCGCGGTGAAAACAAAAATGGAACAGGGAAGTGGAAAAGGGAAGAAATAAAAAGAGTAATATGGAAACTACAGGGAAGAAAGGTAGCGGGCGAGGATGGGTGCAGAAAGAAGCCTGGATCTACGGAACAGCGGAAGTGCAGACTGGTGCAAATAATAAGCAGGGTACGGAGAGAATGAAAGTTTTCCAAAATAGTTGAGAACGGGAGTGATTTGTCCCATACATAAGAAAGGAGATAGGGAAAGGATAGAAAACTACAGAAGAATAAGTTTACAGAGTGCAGCGTACAAAATCTATGCGATGGTATCAATGGGGATGCTGAAGTACAGAATAAGTACAGAAAAAGCGAGCATCATGGTGTTTAAGAAGGTAGGTAGGTAGGAAGGAGGTAGAAGAAGAGGAGAGGAGTGGAACTGGGAAACAAGAGAGATAGAAGAGGTATCGGAATTTTTGTATTTGGGGTTAACATAGGAGCTGATGAAGAAAGCCAATAAGATGGTTGGGCAAGAAAAACATCGCACATTACAAAAATCTAAATTTCAATGGAGCAATAGTGTGACTATGAAGAAAATTTAAAAACTAATTAGAAATACAGTTTTACTCTCTTTCATATCGACAAAATATGTATTTCGTCCTAATAATAATTACAGTAGAGAAAATTAAAAGAATATTTGTATTGAAATAAAAGGCTCCTGAAACTTAACAAACTTACAATTACTTGTAAAATATAGAATCTTCTAGACCTTCTGTTATAAAAAGTCACATATAAAAAAATTTAAAAATATCGAAGAACCAGAAAACATGAATTTTTGCTCCAAAAAAACGTAGAAACTGAGCAAAAATAAAAATACGTTGAAACGCAAAGTCAAAAGTATGGGAATCTGCTGATAATTAGTAAGCTAAGTAGTAAATTACCACTTATTTATTAAATGGTTTCTCAACTGCTTTCTGCCAGATGTTACAAATCATTTAAACAAAAAAAAAGTTGATTGCAAGGTGCTATTACGATTACGACCGTTTATAAAACCTTCTATTAATAATGATTTAGAAAAGTCTGCATTACTCATTTAATTAAGAATTCCAGGAAAGGTAGGAAAGTAATAATTTTTACTGATCAGTATGTTTAGAAAGTAAATTTAGATTTTTAACACTTTCATTAGTCGATCGGTTTCGGTATCATAGTATCATCATCATGGACAAACATGGACTTTTTTATTACAAAAGTGTCATTATAAACTATAATTAAAATCAAGTGTTAAATTATTGTAAATATTAGGTTAAGTGTAACTTACGTTCTAAATTTTTACGAACTATGCTAACGTTGGAATATTAATCCTGATTGGTTGTATTGTACATCGAAGAAGTTTAATTGAATGATAACACATTTGAAGTTACTTAAAATAAAATTTGACTATTTCTAACAGGCATGCTATTTCTAACAGGCATGCATAATTTGGCTTGCTGACGGCTAGGTTTGCAGTATTAAACAGAAAAACGCGAATAATTTGGATTTTTAATTTAAAATTAGAGTTTAAAAATTACATTGTTATATTATATGAATTATGAATATAACAGTTATATGATTTTGCATATTTATAGATGGAAACTTATATCTTATAATTTATATCAATTATTAAATTGAAGAATTATATTAAGTAATTTTAGAAAGCTAATGTTTGTAATATTATAAAATAGCGAGTTATAAATTATTAAATTATAGAGTTAATGAGAAACTTCAACCATTAGTTAGTAATATGAAAAGAATGTAAACAAAAAGAAAAGGGCGAAATACAGTAAAAAAAATAATGAAAATTATATGTTTAGAATAATTTGGAAATTGATTAATTACTAATAAGTGCGCAAATAAAATGAAATAGTATTAAATTTAATGTAAAGTAGAAAATTAAATTTTATAAATATTTTTTTTATTATTAAAAGGTGTCTGAGGGAATGGTAAATATGTGGAATATTGTTTTTCAATTGATCATTAAGTATTAAGGTTTGTGGATGGTTTTTTTCTAATACGATCTATTTCATAGCTTTCGAATAATTCCATTAAGTACCCTTTATTCAGTTGATGAATGATTTTGATGTTATCAAATGTGATAATTTATGATTGTTAAAATTTATGTGTCCATCGAAGTTTGAATTATTGCTTTTGAGGTGTTCTTTGACTCTAATTTCGATTTTTCTGCCGGTCTTTCCTATGTCTGTAGCATTACAAGTTTCACATGTAACGATGTATACACCATTTCTTCTAGTAATTTGGTAGGTGATTTACTATTGTTAAGCATTTTAGATTATGGTTTGATTTAAGGGCAAGTGCAATGTTGAAGTTACTAGCAATGTTTTTAATTTTGTTACTGATTTCGCCTTGGTAAGTTTTCCATATGTAGTAGTGTTGAATGGTTATTATGTCTTGTATTTTTGAAATATATTAGTAAAATAGTGGATATCGTAACCATTATTAGCAGCAATTTGTTGTATACTGTTTAACTCTTTTTTCATGTTATTAAAACTGAGAGGAGTATTTTTAGTCTGTATATATAAGAAATGAAAGTTGATTTTTTAATTGTTGGGTCATGAAAAGAATTAAGTGGGATAAAAACATAGGTTTGTGTAGGTTTCCTATAAATGTCATAATTAATTGTATGTGGGGATGTTATTAAAGTGATATCTAAAACATTTAAGGTGTGATTATTTTCTAATTCTATGGTGAATTCTGTTTTAGGGTGTAATGTATTTAGAAAATATGAAGTTGATTTATAATATGTATTTATATTTGTAGTGTCAATTATGACTAGAATATCGTCTACATATCTATTCCATAATATAATTTTGTTAACGAATTCGAAATTGCTGTTGTGTATAATTTCTTCTAAATGGTTCATGAAAATGTCACTCATAACTCCGCTAAGTGGGGAGTCCATAGGTAAACCTTCAATCATTTTGTAATATTTATTGTTAAGTGTTAAGTGATTTGGGTTAATGCAAGGAGTTTAAAGTTTAAAAATTGTTTCTTTAATAGATATATTAGTGTATAGGTTAGTAATGTCAAATGATAAAGTTGTAAATTTAGAAGGTAGTACTAAATTATGGACGTTATCAAATAACGATTTTTTATAGTATATTTAGGTGCAAATTCGATTCAATTTTTGGAAAAATTGACAAAGAATTTAGAAACAAAGTATGAACTAGAATTAATGGAGATTATAATTGGTCTAATTGGAACGCCATTTTTGTGTATTTTGGGGAGTGAATGTAGCTTAGGGGTTATTGGTTTCATAGGTAATGCTTTTTTAGGATTGAAATTATATTTATTTAAAGTTTCTGAAGTATCTTTTATGATTTTTTAAAAATTATTGTGAAAAGATAGATTAAGGTTTCTCTTTACCTCTACAAAAAGTCATTTCCTTGTATAAATTGTTCTGTTTCTTGAATTTAATCTACGTTATTCATTAGGATTATACCAGCGTTTTTATCACCTGTTGTAACTATGATGTTTTCTTTTTTTATCTTTTTTTGTAGATTCCGTAGTGTGATGTTTTCTCTTGATTTTTGACTTCTATTTTCAGCTTCTATTAAACCTACGATTAATTTACTTATTTTGTTGCATCATATCTTAAGTGGCAGCTATCTACAAAACTCCTATTTAAATTCATAGAAATTTTTGGGTTAGATTTACCTCGAATTTATGGCTTAAAATATTTAAACTGTTTGTCTTAGTCTCTACCACACTTCACTATTTATCTCTGTACTGATACTCATTGCTTCGGCGTTCTAAAGACCAGAAATTCAATGATTTTAGGCATAAATGATTCAAAAACTACTGATCGATATCTAAACATCACATCCTTATAGCTGAAAGAACTGAAAGTAGACATAAAATAATTTTACGTATAATAAGCCACAATCTGACAGTAACCTGCATTGAAAGCAGTGGGTCACAACAATACTTTTAAAATGTAAATTAAGCAAGGCAATGGGAAACGAACCAATGAAAAACAACACAATAAATGTAGTGAATATTAGAAAAAGCCTTCAGAATTTTTTTATTATTCTGAAAAAAGAACAATACTCAGTAAACTGCTTTACATTAAAACAAAACAAGCATTGTGGTGAACCGAGCACAGTTTTCTAAGCGGAATTGCATCAAACGGTCGCCGTTCAAAATTTCGTCAGTGTTCTTCACGCTTTTGGAATACGAAATGGTAACGGACGCATCAAAAACACTCTAGAACTGTAAGGATGTGTCGGTCTTTGTTAAAAATCCTTGTTGTGTGGAGGAACGTTGCCATTGTCTATTGAAGCATGCGGTTCTACAAGACCAGTACGTGACCGATCTTTCTCAATTCTAGGTCACCATTTGCCAGTAAATATGGCCACGATGGCTTCGCAGCACACTTAGACGTATTGATATAGTACCCATCGCGGTATTTTACTGCTGTGGCAATTGACTTACTTTTTCTGGTATTAATGGCCAATAAATATTGTTATAATGGTAGCTTTGTGGTTTAATGAGTTTCGGAATGGTGCATAAAGGCGGATGTGTAGTATACGGTGTGGTTTCATCACGGAAGAGGACGATATGACAAATCTGATTTTATCTATAGTAATTATAAGCTACGATGTACATGTATAGAAAAATGTAATTTAATGGAAGCTATTCAACTGTACCGCTAGATTGGTACCACAGAGCTAAATAAAAAAATAGAAAGGTTTATAAAAGAATAAGCTATTGTGTGAGTGATCATTTTCCGAAACGTCCTCTGTGCTTCAAATGACTAAATCATCAGACCACGCATTAAACAAATAGAAGGTTTAGTGGCCAGTGGTCCATTTAACTATTTTTTGTTTTCATTTACACTGTTGGAAATAAATACCTGTACAAGGGCTTCAGGCTGAAGTGGTTGGAAACGATCTGATGCCGCAGCTAACAGTTCCATCTCTTGTTCAAGTTCCTTGCAAGATGCTGTAGCACTGACATAAGCAGATGCAAGCATGAAGCATCCTAATATGACGGTAACTGCAATCACCGTGAATGAAATGATTTTCGCTACTTGCACAGCGGAGCTGTGTGGTTTATGGTATGCCTGAAATAAAATAAAAACATGAATACATGAACATAATGATTTTAAATTTAAAACTGAAAAGTTGAACAACAGACGTATCTTTCATCTAACTTTTTATTGAATTCGAATCTCCAAATTGTATACAAACATCTACAATAGTGGCAGACATTAAATAACTAAAGCAGCAGTCGGTTGTCTTCCATGTTAATTTTAGTTTTGTAAATGTTTTTATGAAAATCAACTAAAAATATATTTTGCAACAATTCAATTCACCATCACTTATTAATATTCAATTTTTGAGAAAAGAGAAAAGATTGGGAGGGCGATTCTCGCTATACAGTGTGTACACATAGATACCAAAAATCGCACCCACACACACAAATGACTAATGAGTCTAAATTACTCTACAATAAAGTAACTGTTTCCTGCTTACTGTTCCCTGTTGTAAACAATCGCTGTCTTTCTTTCTTTCTTTGGCTATTAACACAAAGACAACCAAGACAAGAACAGGAAAAGTGCATTTTTTCAATGCCAACTCCAATTAGAGTAGCGAGAAAAACCTTCGCCAACAACTTTCACAGGACTGAATACGGCTGATTAAGTCTAACGATTTAATTGATTTTTCTAGTTCTATTCTAATTGCGACATCCTGGAAGAAATTTTCTCCAGCTCCAACCGAATTACACCATGACTAATAGTTATAGTAAACGAATGTACACGTCAAAAGTTCGAACGATAATAACTAATAACATTTACGTCACGAGACGGTAATGCTACTCGTAAAATGTGAGTGTCATTATACAATGATAATTTTTTTCCGAGAAAATATGCAACATTTGGACTTACGTTCATGGCTTGCTACGCTTGCGTTCACGACTTGTTGCACCACGAAAAAATACTGTACTGTGATAGCTGGATGGTACTGGCAGTTAGAGCCCAGAAAAATTACTTTAACCTTCAAGTGACGTTTTGCGTAACTACTAACTTTTTTAAAATGCGAGGCGATAAAAAAATAGTTTCGTCTTGAACAATGAGTGGACCTGAGTTTGCAAAAGTATACATTATTTATTGGCTTATGGTTCAACATTAAAATATTTATTTACGAACATTATTGTGTGTACATGAATTCATTTTTGTAGACAACTGCGGTTTTTCAATGTAAATGTTTTCACCAAAAAAATTATCCATATTTCTTCATTAATTCAGGACATGGTTAAAATAAATTTAAATAAACCTGGTTTAATAACATAAATATTTCCATCATTTGCAAGTCTAATAATAGGGTTACGATTTTACAAAATATCGCCAATATAGTAATCATAATAACAATAACAGATACAATTATTGCAAAAATACATTCCACATTGTTTTCTTACAGTTAAAGAAATAATGTAAAACATTTGCGTAACAAGATTGTATCTTTGTTTTGAAAGTCAAGGTTTGGTTAACTGTTTGGTCAACGTTGGCGTAATCCTTCTATAAATATTTATTAGCGCGATTCGTTCAAAAGAACTGGAAAGAACCAAGAAGTGATCAATATTTAATTGAGTTCAATCATCTTTTAATATGCCATCAAAACGAGGTCAAATTAAGATGATCCAAGCCTAGGAATACAAAATTAAGCAACGACGTCTCTCCTAACGAATCAAAATAACGTGTGACCTCCGTACCAGGTAGCGACTACCTCCTAGGAGATAGCTGATGGAAAAATACACAAACGTACGCTCGAAGGATGTCGGTTATATAAAATGTTGAATCCGCAAGCGGAATAACATTCTATGCGCGATTTTAAGCTATCCCACGAGGCATTAAACACAATAACGTGTTAAAATATAATTAAGTATAGCGAACCTCCTCTGAAGTGAAACATCGCTATCTTGTGTAACTAATTTAACAAGATGGCTCCGAAAGAAGATGGCTCCCATGAACTTTTCTCTTCTGGCAAACCGGCGGTGGTACGCTGCAGTGAAAGGAAGGCTCCTGATCGAGATCATTATAAATACATTTATGTGGAAGATTGGAGTTAGTTCGTGACTATTTTTCCTATTATATTGAGCACATGGTTTCGTCTTTTCTGAAGCAACTGGGAATGTACTAGAGATTTCTAAAGATTTCGATCTCAGCTAATGGTGCCACAGTGTTTCCTATCGAAAATTTCTCCAGGAACACCAGATTTTCTGCCTTCTCTGATTTTGCTTTCATAAATTAATAAAAATAAATATGGTCGTTATTATTCTTTAACGACCAAATTAATGAATTAGTTCAAGAGAATATTTGGAATGGCTTTCTTGAAGTTTAGACCTGTTGAAGTTTAATGTTCAAACATCAATTAATTGTAAAAATTAATTTTCGGTTCCTTCAATTATTCTCTGGTGGAGAATAGTAGGCTCACCGCACATTTCACTTTTAACGTTTATTTCCTACAGAATATATACGACAAATTAATGTTTACGATATCATAGAGAAAGAGAAATTGTGTAGAATGTCTACTGAGTGGTCTTCTAATTGTTTTTATATTTGTTGCTTTGAAGACGACAATTAGGTGTAAAGTAATATAGCTATAGAGAAAATAATTATTTGGCTAAGGCTGTTACTTTTCTATACGTTACCATAAAAAAATTAAATTAGATTTTTTATTGAATGGTTACCCTAAAAAACTAATAAAACAAGAAATTGATGGTACAACCGCAAAACTGAATTTCATAAAACATTACATTTTTCCCCAGTTCCATTGATCTTGGAAAAAATCCCAAATCATCGAAATATTTTTGTACATACGTCATTAAATTCATACGTCATGCTACAGAACGCGAGTTCATAAAGTGAAAGAAAATAATATTAATTGAATAAGGTATTTCCATTGTAATCGGTATGATTCGCAATTAAATATAAAACTAAAAAGAATAAACTTTCTATTACGTTGTAATTGGTAGCAATGAAAGCTTGCCCTTTAAGGAAGTTTATTCGAAATTATAAAGAAGTCTACCAAAGGAAATTGTGATAAAGGTCAGCCCATTAAAGTCTAGAAAATAACCATAGAAATATTAGGAGAGTAGAATATCTTCGAAGACAAGTGAGGTGCTGTCACCGACAGACTCAGACACTTTCACAATTTAATTCTCAAGCATCGACGTTTAGCTTATGGTGTTGACCGCCCGTTCATATTTCTAATTTCTATTAACGCTCCATTGCTATTGTGTTAGAGGCCTTTCACTTCTTGGATGAGCACCATGGTTATTATACCTTCCTATCAAAGTCATTATTGTCGACGGTTGGGAAATCGTGTGGCAGTTTCTTTCCATTGTTTATCTTCACTTTTTCGGTTTATTTTGCTTCGGGTCGGTAATTACAAATTACAATCTAAGAAATGCAGATGGCATTCGAGCCATTACGGTTCTAATTATTTCTGCAATGTATCTTCGAAATGCACGGTGCGCCAATGGTTTACACGGTGTGTCGTAAGACGAGGAACTAGCTAGCATGACAGACCTTGGCTGTTCTATTATTAATAATTGTTGAAAAAGAGCCCAAGGTATACTAAATGGATATTTTAATGACTAAATTACTATTGAATAGACTGCAAATTGCTTAAAACGTAAGGTATAAAATGCAGGTGTGAGTTACCTTTGAAATTATAAATATGCTTATAATAACGCCAATTGCAACATCACGTATAATGTTAACAATAATGGTGGATAATAAATGCGACATAAAACCCGCACATAAAAGGAAGTTTCGCTTATGAGACATCATCACAGACAATACGAGAGTTTGCCTTCCAGGCCATCTACATGTGAACTGTTTAATTGTTGGGAAGAAACAGCAACTAAACTTTTGACCGCTTTTATGTATGGAAACGGTAGATTATTTTCTAAACTAAGATAGCTCGATAAAAGTTAAATACAAAATATTTAGGGTTTTTTTAAAATGTATTAAGTTAAAAACAATATTTTGTACAGGATGTGCCAAAAAAGTGTGGCAGCAAATATTTACCTTTTTTTAAATAGAACACCCGTATATTACTCGATATTTCAATTCCTCTCAAAATTATATTAATAATTTGTATAAGACACCATATACCTAAATTTAACCGTTTTCGAGAGATCGAATTTTAAACAATATTTTTTAATAAATTTATAAAACATTTGGGTTCATTTAATAACCGTTACCCTAAAAATAAATAAACCCCGTCAAGTTTTTGAACTACCATGTAATGTTAAATCAAATTTAATTAAACTTTAATAGTTTATCAAGGTACCTTAGAAAAGTAAATGTCAAAATTTATTTCGTGTGATTAATTTTTGCGAAAAATGACACCTTTAAGCGAAACCGAACGTATTGAAGTTTTAATGATGATAGGGTATGGTGATAGAATGCGAAGTTTT
>JAWQRJ010005558.1:0-10151 GCA_033557515.1 Diorygopyx duplodentatus | reverse complement strand
ACCGTACGTAATGTTACATCTTTTATTTAAAATATAAGCTATTACAATATACCTCTCAGAGGGTGCCATATTGAAAACTGTTTTTTTTTCTAAACAATTCCGTAACATAGAAACGTTTGGGCGATGTTGCACAAACGTTGCTACGTTTTACTGCAAAATTAACTGTGCAGATTGCAAAACGCTATGAAACACAACTGTCGTAAGAAAAGCTCTTTTCCTAGGTTGAAGTTTTATGATAAAGATAACAATAAAAAAAAATCTCAAAGTATCTCAAAAATGTAATAACATAATGAGAAGTGTTGTTAACAGATGGACAGACCAATGTTAAAAAATGGTGTCATTGGTTTTAGAATACTATAATTCGTCAAAATACATCAAAATGTCACCATCAGAATTTTGGACCTAATGCATTACTTTCTCTTTATACCTTTAGGGTAAGAGAAAATAAAAAATGGAATGGAATTTTTAGCATATTTCATTTAATGCAAAGGCACGCAAGTGAAAGAATACATCAATTTACTAAAAATTCTGATAGTTTATTTCAATATCAGTATCAACCAAGGTTATTGGATGTTATGAGTTTGAGCAGATGTAGTGAGTTTGAATGTCCATATTGGAATGGTTTGAGTATCCAACTTATCAAATCGGTGCTATAAATTAGTGAGTTTTCCGCTTCCAATCGTTGATTGTCATTAGAAACTTTTTGTCAGTTAATTACCGGACTGACAATTTATTATTGTATTATGTGCAAATATAAGAGAGATCATTCATAACAAGCACATCCCGAATTTTTGACAAGATGAACAGATCATCTAATTATAATCACATAGTCAATTAGCGAATCATAATAAACAAAATAAATAATAAATCATTTGCATCCTCTTCGATAAAAAAATTGGAACTCAAACAATAATGAAATATAACAGTAACATTTGCTGTGGTAGCCAATTGTTTATTAATTTGAAAATTAACAGAAATTAACCACATTTTTCTGAATGCCTCCACAAAAAAGATATTACCCTACTGCTTTCATGATTACATGAAAAATAAACGTTAATGGAGAAAGAACCCTTAAATGAAATTAAATTTCCAAACACAAATCTCCGGCAGTAATTCTCCATTGTTCGTGTTTCGTACAGTCGCTTTCAGCGCTCGAGTGCACCAGAAATTTTTAATCCCGCGGGTCATGAAAAAAAGATGAGTAAGTAAGAATTTCATTGGCTTAGTTACATTTGCATGTTAAGGAACAGCGGCGGATCGGGTTTTTTGGAAAAGGGGCAGGTCGGCGGACTCGCGTTAAATTATGGAACGGCGCAAAATGAAATCCCGACGTTAATGTGACGCCTGTAGGTGCAGGGGCGAGGGAAAACGTTTCGAATTACATTAAAATTTAAAACTAATTTCGGAGTTCGAAACGAAACAGACCTTCAGGTGTACGCCGGGCGAAGAAATAATAAATTTCAATAAGGACCTAGACTCGAGGACCAATCGACAGAGCAGCCGTATCCTGAATTTGGGTTTGCATTAATTATATTACTTCGATGGAAGGGCGAATGTGTAGATAAGGAGCAGAAGCGATGGAGTTCAGTGATTACGGTTCCTAGTGATTATTAATGTAAAGTATTTTATTCAAGGGTATAACTACCTAAAATTGCCATTCCTTCATACAGTATTCAAATAGTTGAAAAGCATCGTTAATTTGACACAGAAATTGGGCTTCACACGGCGCTTTTAGGGTATGAAAAGCTATTGATAATGTAAACAGAAACATATTATAGACAACAAGGAAACAGAGATTAATGTGTTAAGGTGGTGACAGCGATAGGATTCTTTATTATTACTATTGTAGTATTGTACTATTGTACTATTACATTCAAACATAAACTTAAATATAAGAATTAAAAAACTTAAATCATCAATAATCATCAATAAAAACCAATTTTGAACTTAATGAACTGAATGTACAAAATTTTCTTGAGGTATTTTCAAATTTTTGCTAGAATTTTTGCAAGCGTTAAAATGCATAATAATAGTAATTTATTGCTTACTTTGGCTACTACAAGTTAGATGTGATATGTACGACGAATTTAATTTTTTAATTTTCGACAAAATTTTAAAAATTTAGGGGCACCCTAAAATGTCCACACGCTATTCTAAGAGACCGGACAAATAGTGACGATGCTGATGAATGGAAAGAAGAAGAAAGTCTAAATATAAATAATTGGTGTTCCAAACTTGAGGATTATTCCTCAAGTTTGGATGTATATCGCGGTGACGAAGAAGAATTGTATTTCCTCTTATTACTGCTTATAACATAACTCCATAAAATCAATTTAAGTAATTATTATTATTACTAAATTGTAAATTTGAATAAAACTTTTCAAAATGCTATCATGTTAATTTCTATTAAAATTTATAGAAATACCGATTATTCCGAAGAACTAAACCAGTGAAAAAAACGCCCTCAGAGTATGTTTTAAGACAAAATATGTTGACACTTTTCAGTTCTTACTTTCTTACAGTTTTAAGATGTTTTCAACTACATAATATATATGTTTGTAAACTGAAAGGTCAAATTGCTATGATAGTTTACTTCAATGATAATTTACTTCAACTTCGATTTTTTAAATCTCACACGTCATAAATTTCAATAAAAATAAACGTTTCTTAATTGTATCTATCACAATCCAGAACGAAAACTTGAAGTTGAATTTAAAAGAATCTATAAGATGGTATCCCGACAATAAAACGCAATTGCAAACCACGTAATTTAAAACATTGTGAAATTACATAAAAGCATGAAAATATATGCCGTTAATTATAAGATAGGTATAAATATACAGTGTGTCCATTTTAGGGTAGGCCATGCAAAAGAAAACTGCAGATCATTTGTGTCGTAGTTTAGTAAATACCTACTGTGTGATATCAACGTCATTGCAGCTGTCATACTTTTGTCAACGGCTAAATGAAGTTACGCAACACGTTTAGGAAAAATTAATTTATATTGGGCTGTGCAGTCGTGATTATTAGTCTAACGCATTTCTTTTCTGCTCAAGCTGTGCCGAAAGCTTAGAAAAATCGAGTAAGTATTGTTTTCTAAGATTAGCGCATCATCAAACACCATCGGAGCGCAGTTTCATTCAGTTACTACTTAATTCCTAGTTACAATGATAAAACTTATAAAATTAAACAAATAGCACAATTTAAAAACCACGCTACAATAACCAATATACATTAACCGAGAATCATTCTCTCATATTTTCTTGTGCATAACCTACCCTCAACTGAATGTTTTTGAAACATATAATACGTAAGAAGTGTCAACTAGAATTTTTTATATCTCTTAGTTTATATCTGTATCTAAAATATTCTATTAGTTTTTTTAAACGGAACACACTATACTCAGCACAGGGTGTTCCGTAAAAAAAACTAATAGAATATTTTAGCCGTCAATAGAGTATTTAATTTCCTTTATTTTCATACTAATTCGCGTTTCAATTTCTTCAATGCGAATTCCACCTTTTCGGTCCGTTTTTAGATATGCCTTCAAAAAAAAAAAGAACGACGTAATGTCTAACTAAGGAATTTCCATTTAATTCTGCTAGTTCTAGAGTAAAGAAAAATGATACGAATCTAATTCAAATTAGCTGATTTTATTAAAACTAAATAAAACATTTTGAACGATTGTTGCATTCGGTATATCTTAGGAGTATCTTATTTGTCATTCGTTTCAGAAGTGTGTATTTATGCTTTAAGAAGTTGTCAGTTTTAGGTCTTGTCAATTTTAGTAGGTCCCATAAGAGTTACTCTTAGATTAATAATCATTATATAGTTTTAATAAAATCAATTACCTTTAATTAATTAAAAATCTTTTTCCTTAACTTTTGAATACGCAAATCGAAGCTGGAAATTCCTTAGTTGATTTTCTTGAGGTAGTTGTAGTCTTGAGGTAAATTGCAGCCAACTTCTATGCTCGTAAAGGGACAAAAGTGTGTTGTTTCTTCTTTGAAACGCGTTTTTTTTTAAATACCAGAGAGGAAGGGGTTGTGTATTACCAATCAGTATTAAGACAAAAAATCAGATAATTGACTTTTTTATTGGTCTACCAGCTTCAGGTAGAGTAGGAAAACATACCTATTGAAAAATTTGAATTTACTTTTTAAAAGGGTAGCTGAGGGAATGGTAAATATGTGGGATATTGTGTTCAAGTTGATCGTTAACTTAAAGTGTTTGTGGATGATTTATCTTGAAAGAATCTATTTCATAGTTTTCTAGTATTTCCATTGGGTAACTTTTGTTGAGTTGATGAATGATTTTGACATTGTCAAAGGTGAAGTTATGATTATTAAAATTTATGAGTCTGCCAAAATTTGAATTATTGCTTGTGAGGTGCTCTTTAATTCTTATTTCTATTTTTCTTCCCGTCTCTCCTATGTAAGTAGCGTTGCATGATGCACATGTAAGGGTGTATACACCGTTTTTGTCTAATAATTTGGTAGAAGGTTTGCTGTTGTTGAGTATATTTTTCAAGTTATGATTAGTTTTAAGGGCTAGTGAGATATTGATCTTTTTAGTTATGTTTTTGATTTTGTTACAGACATCACCTTGGTATGTGATTGCTCTATAGATAGGTTTGGGTTTATTTTCTATGTGTAAAAGTGTTGTTTGGTTATCAGGTTTATTGTTGTATTTTTGAAGTAAGTTATTAACGTATTGAGTATCGTAATTATTGTTACAAGCAATTTGTTGTTTAATGTCTAATTCTTTTTTCATATTGTTTGGGTTGGGAGGTGTATTTTTTAGCCTGCATATATATGACATAAAGGTAGATTTTTTGATTGAAGGGTCGTGGAATGAGTTGAAATGAATAATGGTGTCGGTTTATGTATGTTTTCTATTGTTTGGGTTGAGAGGTGTATTTTTTAGCCTGTATATATATATATATATATATATATATACAGGCTAAAAAATGTGATATATATATATATATATATATATATATATATATCACATAAAGGTAGATTTTTTGATTGAAGGGTCGTGGAATGAGTTGAAAGGGACAATGGTGTCGGTTTATGCATGTTTTCTGTAAATATCATAGTTAATTGTGTGTGGGAAAGTTATTAAAGTAATGTCTAAAAAGGTTAAAGTATGGTTATTTTCCAACTCTATAGTGAAGTTTATTGCGGGGTGTAAAGTATTTATGTAGTCATGGAGATGGTTTATGGTGTTTATATTAGTTGTGTCGATTATGACAAGAATATCATCCACATATCTATTCCATAACATGATTTTGTTTATGAAGTCGAAATTACTGGTGTGTATTTCTTCTAAATAGTTCATGAAAATGTCAGTAATGTCACAAATGAGTCCACTTAGTGGGGAACCCATTGGTAAGCCCTCTATCATTTTGTAGTATTTATTGTTAAATGTGAAGTGATTTTGGTTTATACATGCTGTTAAAAGTTTTATTAGGTTACTAGCATTGGTGTTGTTATTTAAGTGGTTTTTGATTAATTGTGTGGCTAAGGTGATTGTTTCTTTAATGGGTATATTAGGGTATAAATTTGTAATGTCAAGAGTTGTGAATTCAGATGGTAGTACCAGATTGTGGATGCTATTGAATAGGTCGTATCAATTCTGTATTATATATTTATGTGCGAAATTAATAGTATTTTTGAAAAAAATAACCAAGAATTTGGAGACAAAGTATGAACTATTATAATTAGTGGAGATTATAATAGGTCTGATAGGGATATCGTTTTTATGTATTTTGGAGAGTGAATGTAATTTAGGGGTTTTTGGATTCACAGGTAAAGCTCTTTTAGGATTAAGATTATATTTGTTTAAAGTTTCTGAAGTGTCTTTTATGATTTTTTTGAGATTATTATGAAAGGTCTGATTGGGGTTTCTCTTTATCTCTACAATGCTATTGTCTTGTATGAATTGTTCTGTTTTTTGAATACAGTCTATGTTATTCATTAAGATTTTTGGCGTTTTTGTCACCTGTTGTTACTATGATGTTTTCCCCTCTTATTCTTTTTTGTAGGTTTCGCAGCGCGGTGTTTTCTTGATTATTTTGTATTTTTGATCTTCTATTTCGGTAGTGTATGTTTTCTTCTTTTCTGATGGTTGTGATGACTTGTTTCTTCATTTCTTAGACTTCTGGATGTCCCTTGATAGCTGCTTCTATTTCCATTGTTAATTTAGGAAGGTTGATTTCTTTATATGGAGCATATTTGTGTCCTTTTTGTAGAAGTGTTTCTTCTGTTTTATTCAGTTTCAGAGAGGAAAGATTGGTATACCGGGTGTGGAATTTGTGTCAGTTATCAAATTGTATGTTTGGGATTTGTTTTGTCTTTAATATTTCTATTTTATTTTTGTTTGTTTTACTAGAAGAAAGTGGTATTTCATATTTAGATCAGATAATAAGTTATATAAAGTTATATTGTAATCATTGACTTTTTTGCATTGTTTTCTAATTTCTGTTTTCATGTATTGTTGTTTCAAGTGGAATACTTTGTTTTTGTTACTTTGTTTTGGAAATTTGAAATTAGCGAAAGTGGGAATTAGATTAAAGTGTAAACAGGTTTTGATAAATTTGATGTTTAATAGTGATTTATGTAGTTTTAGATGTGTAGTTTTCCACATGTTTTCCAATGTTTTTGTTCATAGACTCTATATTAACTATAAATAGAGGTTGATCATAAACTGAATATCTAAATTACTTAATTTAGAACTAATTTGTTCATATTCAATTGGAAACAAATATCAAGAACTTCCGATGCAATTATTTAATTTTAATTAGTTTTTATATCTTTATAAACTCAACCCAATGTTTTTGTTCATAGACTTTATACTAACTATAAATAGAGGTTGATCATAAACTGAATATCTAAATTGCTTAATAGCTAAGTTAGAACTAATTTGTTCATATCCAATTAGAAACAAATATCAAGAACTTCCCAGGCAATTATTTCATTTTGATTAGTTTTTATATCTATATAAACTCTATCTGTAAAGGAGAATTAAAAAGTAAATATTTTGATGTTTGTACAAATACGAATATTTTTATCCCTGTTGAATTTGAAAGTGAACTCACATTGTGACAAATTAATTTTTAGATTCATCATTGGACGATATTAAATATGTTTTAAACCCAACTTTTACGCAAGACCAAATTGCAAGGTTAGATAGAAGTATGAAGTTATCAAGAGCAATCGATGGATCTATGTACATGCCTGGAATTGTAGGATTAAACAATATCAAAGCAAACGACTATTGTAATGTTGTTTTACAAGTAAGTATGAAATAGCAGATGCACATTTAACCCAACATTAGTCACTAAACAATAATAATATAGCAATAAAGAAGTATATATGTGACCTTCACCATCCTTATGCAGAATTTTTAAAAACAATTAATGAAAAAAATATCTGTCATATAGTAAAGGCCTGCCTATAATTTTGTTATTACACAGTTCCACTATTTTGTAATATTAAAAACCGTTTTAAATATTTTGTTAATTTTTTTGTGTGCTAATTTCTTCTCAGTCACTGTCGCATGTGGTACGCCTAAGAGACTACTTTCTGCGCGAAGAAAACTACAGCAAAATAAAGAGACCACCGGGTGATTCGGCTTTCCTATTAGTGCAAAGATTTGGCGAGCTGATGAGGAAATTATGGAACCCTCGAAATTTTAAAGCGCACGTGTCGCCACACGAAATGTTGCAGGCTGTGGTCTTATGGAGTAGGAAGAAATTCCAATTCACACAACAAGGTAAGGGTAATTTTTGACAGCATACTCTATATATACTATTGTGGTGATTTAGAAATTCCGGTGTGGGGAATTGATTGAAATAGGTGTCAACTTCTACCAGGTGCTTATATGTGATTTTTTTTTAAATAGGTGATCCAATAGATTTTTTATCGTGGTTCTTAAACGCTTTACATCGTGCTCTGAATGGATCGAAGAAAAAGGAGAGTTCGATAATCTATAAATGTTTCTTGGGTTCAATGAGAATTTATAGCAGAAAAATCCCACCCACGGATTTGGACGATAAACAAAAAAGGCAACTGTTGGCAACTCCTGAGTATCAGGAGGAGACTTCGGAATCGCCATTTTTGTACTTGACCTGCGATTTACCACCGCCTCCATTATTCATCGATGAATTCCGAGAAAACATAATTCCGCAAGTCAACCTGTATCAGCTTTTGACAAAGTTCAATGGGCAATCGGAAAAGGAGTACAAGACGTACAAGGAGAACTTCATGAAAAGATTCGAAATAACCAGGTTGCCAACGTATTTAATTTTGTACATTAAGAGGTTTACGAAAAATACTTTTTTTGTTGAGAAAAATCCTACGATTGTTAATTTTCCTGTTAAGTAAGTATATGTAGAATTTTTTACAAAACATCTATTTGAAGTTAGAAAATGTATACAGTAAACATTCCTAAAAATATATGTTTTTGCAGGAACATCGATTTTGGAGAATTGTTAAGCCCAGAAGTAAAGAAACAGCATAAAAATACAGTTTTTGACCTCATTGCAAATATAGTTCACGATGGAGAACCAGGGAAAGGAACCTACAGGGTTCACATTTTACAAAAGTCAACCGGAAAATGGTATGAAATGCAGGATTTACATGTCTCGGATATTTTACCGCAAATGATTACTTTGACGGAAGCTTACATACAAATTTACGAAGCACGTTCTCAGTAAATATTCAATGAAGTTAATAAAGAAATATTACACAAAAATTGATTGCTTCAGTTGGCATAACTGTTTTTTTTTCACCAAGTTTGATACACTTGTGGTTGCTTTGCTACAGGTCCAGTTACAAATTTTACGAGCAAACCGGACAAGAAAAGTTACACATACTAGGCTCATACAATTTTATGGGGATTGATAGATTTTTGACTTCCGTCAATCAAAATTTCCCTTCAACTAGGGGAAAATTATGAGAATCCTGTTCTCCAGGTCCACATTTTTGTGGACGAGTTTGAAGTAGCTCCCGCAATTACTTCACAGATGGTAGATTAGTTGCTTAGAAAGCAATTTTTATTGTTTCCTGGCACGACATATTATTGTAATACTAAACTGCTTTATTGTTCCAGGATTATATTCTTTTTTCCATGTTTTTCCCTTCTAGCGCTTGAACTTTTTAAAAATATTTTTTAGTATCTAACATCTAAAAGTAATCTTATGTGAAATATTCTAGGTCAATTTTCTAGGTCAAGTAGTTTCATACGGTGATAATAGACTACGAGAAAATTAGGGTCGGGTTGCATAAAGAGTTGTTAAGTACGTTGTCAAGTTAACAACGTTGTTAAGCAATCTTATTGGAGAATTCAAATCTGAAAATTCAAAATGCTCTAACTTGATTGCCTAAGCTCATTGTTAACTTGATCACGAACTTCTCTTCTTCTTCTTTAGCTCGTAGCTCCCTTCAGGAGCAAGAGGCGCTTTTGCGTTTCTAAGCTGAATTGCTCTTCCCCTTCCTCCGCTTCCACCACTCTCCTTACTGTCTCCTTCCACTTTCCTCTGTCCGTAGCCCTGGTTTTTATTTCGTTCCATGTCCAATTTTGTCTCGCCATCTCATTGTTTAGGCATCTTCTCCATCTTTCGGTCTTCCCGGTTTCCTTCCTCCCTCCGCTCCATATTCCAGACTCTGTCTTACGAGGCTTAAGTATGGTTTCCTCAAAGTGAGGCCCAGCCATTGCCACCTGCACTGTCTCATCAATATCTCCACCTTCTCTAGTCCTGTTCTGTGCCACAACTCTACATTTCTAATTTTGTTTCGCAAAAATATTCCCATTATGTATCTTAGACATTTATTTATAAAGGTCTGGAGCTTTTTGATGTTGTGTTTGCTTCCCAGCCGAGTCTCCGATCCGTAGAGCAAGACACTCATCACGTTCGACATGAAGATATTTATTTTAGTATTACTTGTATATTGTCCCGATGTCCACACCTTTCTTAGAGCTCCAAATGCCACTCTCGCCTGATTTACTCTGTTTTCTACATCTGTTTCATTTTCTCCACTTGCCACGATTGTACTTCCCAAATAGCGAAATTCTGTAACTTCTCCCACCTCTTCGCCCCGGAGTTCTATTCGTCGTCCCGCATTTACATCTCTGCACACCATTTT
>JAWQRJ010005557.1:0-10151 GCA_033557515.1 Diorygopyx duplodentatus | reverse complement strand
ATACCATTTGATACCGCTTTGGTTTCATGTTCTTATCTCAACTGGTTCAAAAGTTAGCAGGGGGGGGGGCATTTACGTCCGCACTGTATTTGCCCAAAGTCGCACCGTTTAGAGATGGTCGGGGGTTAAATGAGAGAAAGTCCTGTGAGTGAGTCACACAAGCTGATTTTATATTGTGTCAGAGTTTCCGAAGTGAAGAGAGCGTCCTCATCATAATCTTTAACCAAAACAACCGAAGCGTGTACAGTTAAAAAGTTTGAGCACAATCTGCGAATGAAAATTGGCGCCGCCAGAGCCCTTTAGAAACAATCAAAAATTTATGTAGATATTCAGATTCCCCACATTCGGTAACGATTATCGGAGATTTTCACTAAGATACGTCTACTAGATTTTGAGTAAAAAATCAAAATTAATTTTTCAGATTGAACACGAACCTGTATCTTGAAAACGAACCAGTTTTCGAAAAATCGTTATAGAACAAACTACACATATTTTCACTGGTCTATTGATTCCTGAGTATTTCTACATTTAAAAATGAATCCCCCTGCGCACTTATCTAGACTTAATACAACATTTCAATAAATAGTTTATAATTCTTTTTTTGCCTTTTTCCATCTTGTCGCATCTTCTGTTTTTGTACTTAGAAGTGAATCACCCTGTATAATAGTTAAATAATAGCTCATATTTGCACAAGAAAAACAATTGATCATTTCATGAAGGATGTTTCATCATTTGTCCAAAGAATCCCCCTTGCTTGCTTTTAGACTTTAGTTATTCACAAATTTTTCACTTTTTGGCTCATATGCTGAAGAAATTACGTTTTTTTAATGGTGTGACAGTTAAATGTGGCAGATTTGGTCCAAAATACAAGGATTAAAGGAAAGACGTACATATTACATGTAGTACATGTTACAATCCGCAGCCACCTAGGATTAAAAGACTTACCAATAACCCGTTATTTACTTACCATACTATTCTTCCGATACCCATTATGTGTATCGTACGCGAACACATCGTTCTTATAGTCGGCTTCGTCCAGAGAACTGAGCGAATCCAAGCTGGGTGCGAGCCCGATCTTCGTCGCGGACACCGAGGTGCTCGGAATGCCGGAATCCTTGCTGGGACAGGCGTTTCCCTGCCGCAGCTTTTGCGAGTCGGACTGAAAACTGGAGTCGCTCGAGCACGAGCTGAACTTTCGCTCGCTCTCCGTCAGGTAGTCGTCGGAGTACTGGTCGTTTTGGTCGCCGTTCTTCTGGTAGTTGATGAGCTCGGACGTCGGCAGGATCTTAACGGGCTCGTACACCTCCGAGACCTCGCTCGTATAGTAGTTGTGCTCCTTGGTCTCTCTGTTCCTCTCGTCGACGATCTTCCCATCTCTGGACACTATAACCTCTTCCTTCGTGACCGTCGTGGATTTCACGCTCAGCGTCGTGTCGAGCTTAACGGGAGCCTTAAGAATGCCGGTCTTGATGAGGAGGGTGTTGAGGAGGTCGCAGGGAGGCACCTGGCCCGTCATCAACGCCTGCTTTATCGCGAACCCGTCTTTGCCCTCCAACGTGACCGGTATGCCGTTTATGAACAGCATCTCTTCCTCCTTAATCGACGATTTCTTCTCGCAGTCGACAACCTTCACGCCCTTGCCCAGGATCGACTCTACCGTCTCTTGGATTTCGGGGTCGTCCATCGCTAGCGATCTGCGTTTCGAATTAATATCGATCAGAATTCTTTTTTTTTGTTAGCGTGCTCGCCTGTGTACCGTACAATTAAAAGTGCCGATGACCAGAAGGATTTTTATTCGTCCATACAGACAACTTTTGTCGCGACTTATGTGATTGAGTACATGCGCAAGCGCAAAGTCTTAGGATTTAGTTATAGGAATGCTTGCCATTGCATTTTTTTTTAAATTGGTCAACCCCACAGCTTTGGCGGTTTAAGAAAATTTTGTTTTACTGCTTGTTGAACACAGAAGGCCAATCATACAATCAAGTCTTGGCAACTACTCTACTTTAAAAATCATCTAAACAGGGTAGAACTAAGCAAAAATATTTACGCTGATAGTCTTGGCAGTTAATCGTATTTACACAAAATTATACATAAATATAGCAAAATTCAGCTGACAAGGGCTGAATCCAGAATATGGATTCAGCCCATTTTGAAACTTAAGGTTTAAAATCGAATTATTATCTTTACTGCAAAATCTGTTGTGGTAATGGACAATGCACGTTAGAATTCGAGAATGTTAATTCGAAAACCAACAACAGCAACTAAGTGGGGAAGACTATTCATATATCCTTCTATCTGCCACTATTGTAATCTACAAGCAATTTGTTATTTTATGTGTTAAAAGCAAACATGAGTCAACGATTGAGTCGCTTACGGTTTAATTTATGTACTCTTACGTATATTAATAGTCTTATGTTAAGTATTACGATATCCATAAAATTCCAGTCATAAAATCTCCATAAGAGGTTTTTTCACGATAACTTTGTTAAAATTAAGATATAGAGATATGTGTAATAAGATATGTTGTTTCCGCATCTAAAAGTAAGTTTTGTCTGTCGATTTCCCAGCAATTGTTCCAGAAAAAAATTCTGAAACCAACGGTGTACCCGAAATTCTTCGAAATTGGATTACGTTCCCGTAATTGTATTTTTTTGAAAAATATGGATTATTTCGCGTTTTGTTTTATTTCTGTTGTTGGCAATTAACACTAAAACAAAACTAAGGTGATGCACTTAAAAATAGAAAATTATTAAATATAGTTTATAAAAAAATATTAAAAATAAAAAACAACAGAAATATTTACAATTTTTAATCAAACATTTGTTTACATAGTAACTTTATGATATTGTTTTTATTATTGCATTTCAATTATTCAATTGTACATTTTATTATAATCAGCAAATGTCAGCGCTTTTATGGCAAAACCATACTAATAAAACAGCAGGATTTTGCCATGGTTAACTAGATGTATTAAGTATATTATTATTATACTTAATACATCTTGTGTTTTACAGTTGGAAACAGAACAAGAGGTGAAATGGCTACGAGCGGTTGATATTTTGCCAAAAAAAAACTCATACCCGTAATTTAAAGTAATAGTTAGTACGCAAAATGTTGTAATTAATCTTTATTCGGCGGCCAATTCGTGGAGTAAACTACAGAAAAACGGAAGGTTTGCTGAATGTTACAATTAGCGTTATTATTATCGAAGCGCACGAAAATTCGACGGACGAAAACTAAATACTAAGATTGGGGTTTTATGTAGTGAAAGCCGTATCCAAATATTATACCTATTTTTTGTTTTACAATAATCCAAATATGGTTATTTTCGAGGAATTTCGAGTATACCGCTTAATAATTTTTTTCTGGAGTAATTTTTCTGGGAAATCGACCGAGAAAAATCTTCTCACTCTTAGATGCGGAAAAGAAGAAGATTCCTCGTGGTGCAAGCAAATTTAACATATTTTCAATTTTAAGAAAGTTATCGCGAAAAAAACTTATGGAGAAACAATGTATAAATTTTATGGCTGAGATTTTATGGATATCGTAACGCCAGTTAAGACCAGCAATTCGAAATTCCCTATTGCTCCCGCGTGCTCCCTATTTCTAGTGAATTTAATTGGTGTGAAGATCATTCATAGTTTCATATTTCTAGTGAATTTCATTGGTGTGAAGATCATTTATAGTTTCATAGAGTGGCCAACAAGCATCGTAAATTCAGTAAAATAACTTTCATGTGACTACTGCAACCGTAAAAAATAGTGATGAAAAGTGATGACCGGGGTAAAAAAAAATGCCTTCGCAATTTCCGGTCCATCTTGGAAAAGTTGGGCATCTGCGATTTAGGGATTTTCATGCAGCATTGCTTTTAGAGCATCTTAAGGCGTTCGAGTCAAAAATAATCGCGTGACTCGAACCGAGTTAGAAAAAGATTTTGGCAAAATTGGGCACTATTGATTTGTAATTTTCTTGCGGCACTGATTTTAGCATAAAAAAAAGGGAATAACAAATGATGACCTGAAAATCTGGTCGGACAAAAGGAAACCGAATTTTTCCAAACGATTTTGGCTGATATTTATCAGCATTTGGCTCGTCATCAACTCTGGTAACTATTGCCTACACTTCCATATTATGGCTATCTCAAAGGTATTTAGAACGAACACAATATGGTAATAAAATATTATATAGTATCCCATGCACACAGGGCAGAAAATATGAGAAGTTAAAATATTCTCCGAGGCAGAAACTCAAAGAAAATTTTAACTTAGGGAGACCTAAAGTTGCGAATGTTGTCAGAAAAAATCAAATCACGGAGAGGGGAGTTTACTTACAATTTTTTAAATCTGTAACTCGAATTTTTATCGATCTTATACTGTCCCTAGCAACCTAATAACCTGACTTTGTCGAGTGTCAAATTTCGATGCATTTTATCTTGTGCATAGCCCATTGAAAGTATCATTGATACCCGCACTATCAATGATACCGCCGCGAATCCCAATAGTTATACGGTAAATATCACATAATTTAAGCGACATTTTGAATTTACGTAAATTTTGGTGGGTTTTATCTTGCGTATATCCCACAAAGAGTACCATAGATAGAAGCAGAATCATCTACCACGCACTCCAGTAGCAATTTGGTTTTGATAATTCTGTTTGTAGATAATAAATAAACTTTTTGTAAATAATAAAAAATGTTCAACAAACTCCTAAATGGTGCGACAGATCAATGGTCCAGAATGATACCATTACTTAGAATACCATAATTTGTAAAGATATATCAAAATCTCATCATAAGCCTATATAACTATACATATATACATATATATATATATATATATATATAACTATATAACTATACCTATATATTCTTTTATTTTTAATTTTTCGAAGAAAAGCAATTCTTTATAAATATTCCGGATTACATAAAGAGTAGTTGGTTGTAAGTAAGATGTCGATATAACATATAGAATGTTTAAAAAATAAGAAAAGTTGAAATTGTGATAAGAGTAAACTACCATTTATTTAATGAACATTAAATACATTGTATTGAAAAATATATTTATCCACGTACATCTGGTTCCTGTAGTTTGAATCTCAAAATGATGGGAATATATGCATTTTTTAGTAACGGTTTTTGAGTAAAATTTCTACATTAATTTTCTACATTATGCAAAGTCAAAGTCAAAATGAAATTGAAAAACTTAGTAATACTAAAATAAAATCAAAATTTTATTTTTTTAAAACTTTTCCTTACTTTCCATGATATAGTATTACCTTAACATATTATTGTAAAAATTTGAGCTCCCAACGAAATCTAATAAACTCTGTAGTAAAAACTGTAACAAAATGTGTTGTTTTTTTAATAATACGTATATTCATGTGTATACAGAGTGTGAGAGTTACAGACCCAGTTAAATGGAACAATATAGGGATGGTTATCTAAGCTGTTCAGATCTTCTTTTGTTTTTCCAAAAAAATGCATCGCCTAGTAGATATACTGAAAAACTGAAAATTGTCGTTTTGTTCAAATGTGAATATTTTCCATATTACTTATCGTATCAAAAAATTTCGAGGGAAAAAGTTGTAGATATCAAAACATTCTGTAGGATAGATTATAAAAAAAGTTTTTTTTCCTTGCACCAGTTTCGAGATATGAGCCAAAGTTGTATTTTTTTAAATAGAAACCATATTGATTTTCACATTAAATTACTTGATTTTTTCCTTTCCAACGATATAACGTTCGAGGTATTTATCTTTATTTATCTTTATTTGTCATATTTATTTATCATAGTTTAGGAGATATAAAGAAAAATCATATTCCACACAGATTTTAACCAGTATCACACTATCCATGATTAAGAACTATAATTATAATAATAAACTATCCTACAGAATGTTTTGATATCTACAACTTTTGCCTCGAAATTGTTTGATACGATAAATGGAAAATAATCACTTTTGAAGAAATTGACGATTTTCAGTTTTTTTCAGGATATCTAGTAGGCGATGCATTGTTCCATTTAACCCGGTCTGTAGCTCTTACAGTTTCCAAGATACCAATGGTGAGCATCGAATTTGGGACACATTATACAGATGTAGGAAAGTCTTTACATTTTTAATTTTCCATCTTATTAATAAACGTAAAAAGTTAATAAGAAAAATATAATCCGAGATTTCGGGTCCATGGTTAGTTTTCTGTTCTACTTATCAATTCCACAAAAAGACCATTTCTTTGTTCTTTACAGTTCCAAAACTTAAAACGTATTTTTTTCAAAATATGCAAAGAACTATAGTTTCCAAATTGTCGAATGCCTAAAACGAGCTTACTTGAAACAAATATGAATAATTACTCATTCGCAAAAAAAAATTCGAAAGGTCAGATATATTCCATCGATTGTTTTTCTCTATATCTTTCAGGATATATCAGGATATCTCCTTTGTCACAGATTTAGTTTCACAGTATTAACGATAACTGGGGAAAGTTCGAAAAATCTCTTGATCATTGCTTTTTATATTAAAATTACTTTATATATTGCAAACATTTTCACTTTTTTTGCAAAAAGTATGAATAAAAAATTACGATTGACAACAGATAATTTGAGTTTGTTCAGGGAGAGCGCAGACACAAGTAACTAAATTAAAAGTAGTTAAGGTAATTTGTCGAAAGATTTACTGCTGGTAAAAATTATAAAAAGTTATCAAAATATTTTCATCATAATACACAACGTGAGACAAGGTAAGTTATTGCGCACCAATGTTCAGCTGTTTTAAGTGAAATTGTGAAATCTTTTTATCCTACTTATAAAAGAGACTAATTGAAATGAAGTTTTAATATTGTGATTTCGTAATCAATATTACTACAAACATAAGTTAACATTTTTTTATAACAGGTTTTTGTGTTCAATGGTTTTGAAATTTAAAATCTACATTTTTGGTTCACATGTTGATTAGGTAATAAGGAGCTGGAAGTGATGTAGATACGTCAGCTGAAGATCATACCTTGTACTTTTGTTCATACTTTCGTTGAATGAAATTGAGGCAATCACGAAATTTTTGTGTTTTGAATTGCGGTTACCTTGGTTTTCTTTAAATCAAACAATAAACTTCAGAAATGTGATGTGAGAAATTCTCATTGCAACTGTTTATTTACACTGCCGTTCCTCAAAGTTCTATTAAGCAATTCGCAAAGGAACTGACAAGCAATTACAAACATCGGTGAATCCAATTTGTGTTTAGACCGCGTTATAGGTTTTACATTTTATGTGGTCCTTGTTATTAACGTGTACACAATGAGTAATCAGACTGCTATTATTGTCATCACGATTTGTCTTTGCTATTAACTGCAAAATGACGGCCCCGAATCATTTAATATTTTTTGTTTTTGAGAAATATACAATTTTTATAGTATCACTGAACTGATGACGCAAACTTCAGGAAATACATATATGACTAATTCTAAGCCGAAAGATATCGCTCCAAAGATATCGCCCAAAATATATATCTTGACAATGTCCAGAAATTATTCTTTATATGTTCCTTAGAAAATAAATTTAATAAAGTGACTAAATTTGAAGAACGTTTCAAAAAAAATTAGTTTAGGGTAGGTAGGCCATGCAAAACAAAAGTGCACTTGTTTTTCAGCGATGTATTCGTTTCATTAGTTTTCAGGTTTAAAACTGAACCACCTGTATATTCTAATTTTGAAATGTCTTGTTTCCTTTGACAATTTCAAAGTTACTATTACGTTGATTGGACTAACCATAAATTCGAAACAATTTATTTGGTAATAAAATGTATCTTACGCAAACTACTGAGAGAAGGTGAAGCCATTGGTTATAATAAAAAAAAGTTTGAAAATGTCAAGTGAGAGGTATTTGCAGCTCCCATTAACCACTTCAACACAGCCAACTATTAGACAGTGACATTAATTCGGCGACACGTAGGTTATAAACGTAATTAATTTTCAAGAAATGTCGCGTGATGAATTCTGAAAGTGTATTTCTTACCAAAACGATTTTCTCTCAAACTCAAGCGCTTGTGTTATTCTCGCACGTCACACCTAACCTGACCGGTAAAACTTCATCGCCGAATAATTACTGAAGAAAATTGGTGATGAACACTTTAACAGGTGTATAACAGGTGTTCACGAATTCTTATAGCCTTACAATCTTTAAGAGTTATTTTTATGGTATCGATATGATACCGATATTTAATACGAAATAGGTGAATGGATTTAACGAATAAAAATCATCCATATTACAAAACTGTTCAGACATGGAGGTATGTGTTAATAGCTGCTGGAATTAAACATCAGTATTTTATTAGATGTAGGCTAAAAATAAACATTAACGGTCACCAGTATGACCCAGCGAAAATGTGTAACGCATGGTTTTCTCGTTAGGAGCCTATTACCATTTTAATTACCATTTTAGCACTCGCGGATTTTGCATAAAAAATTAAGTGACTCATCCAACTCAATTTATCAGACAGCTAACTTTAAATGTACCCGGAAACTGAATAATAGTTTAGGGTATATACAGGAAGTACAGGGTTTTATAACGTTTCACACTGTAACCGTTTATTCATTAATATGCTGTTCGTCAAAATCACTTAAACGAAATGGCACAAAATTACAACAAGTGTACTCATCAATAATCCTCAAACGTCGTACGATTCATGCAAAAGTAAAAAATGGGTAATAAGTCACTAAATTAACATAATTAAACATAATGGTCTTGGGCGTGTTCGACAATTCTGAAGACTTCATTGTCGTTGTATGTACTAAAGTAATCCTTACCAAACCCATCTAATGGGTACGTTTCACTGGCGGATTGTCCTATTATGTAGGAGGGACTTTCAGTAATGTACTTTTGGCCATTATAATTCAATAAGTTACACAGCCTTACAACAATAAATTTCTACTATGCACGAAGTAAAAATCATTAATTTTATTAAGCTTAACTTCCAGTTCAATCAGAACTCAGTTATCCCAATACCTTGGCCCAACCCTGTATAATACTTTTTTAAAGTACACTCTAATTTACCGCCTGTGTAACACCTACTTTTTTCAATCTAAAAAACCAAACAATACAACAAAAAGCGTTCTATTAGTTTTTTATTGCTTTAACAAGAAAGGCATTTCATCTGTCAGTTACCGTTGGTCGTTTCGTTAGGCAAATTACACACCAATGAATGGGACCAATTCTTCACAAAATAGGACAGATGTCAGCGACTTTACAACCTAAATGGTAAACGTATAAAAACCGCCTTAACGACTTCGACTGAATAGGAGTTGCTGCGTTCGGATTGCACTTCGTGTAACTAGCCGTTCAACGAGGGACCAAGGCCGAAAATCGTACCATAAGACCGACGCTGTTCGTGCTATTATCGAATTTAGCTTGATGGGCCACCATTGTGGATTCGAGACCTATAATGACGGATAATTGGAGTTGGGCTTTTTGCTCTATGGGCCACTTGGAACGGACATTATGAGATAGCAGCCGCGCCAGCACTGAAAGTGCTCGTGTTTCACTTCACTTTGATGCCTGCTTGACGTTACATCTTAAGCAGAAATCGATTTTTAATGGGGGACAAGGAGACGTATTAAGAGATCAAATACCCGAGAAAATTAAAAACTTCGAAAGCGAAGGACACTTGCCGCTCTGCAATTTCTTTGTGTTCTGTGCTTGACTCAGCACAGAATCGTATTCTTGGAAATATCAATAGCCAATATATATACATATAACAAATTTTTCTTTGTCGGTATCCATAAAAAACAACCGTTAGTTTTTTTGCCAAATTTAATTGTTGAGCACAGGTAATATTTATGATATGCCTCCGAATTCGCATCTAAATGATGGAAACTTCATAAAGGATTGACAGAATTGAAAACTGCAGCCCCTCTTGAATAGACAATTGAAAGACCTTTAGAATGATGTGTCACAAGAACCTCTTTGGGGGTTCAAGATTTGGGACATTCAAGACAATATGTTTCTAATCTATCTATCTAATCTAGTACTATTAAATGAGCCAATCCTGTATATATATGTATATATATATATATATATATATATATATATATATATACATATATATATATATATATATATATAAATATTTTAAATATAAACTAATGGTAGTAATGTT
>JAWQRJ010005556.1:0-10152 GCA_033557515.1 Diorygopyx duplodentatus | reverse complement strand
GTATATGATAATATGGGCATACATTTTATCATATACATCGAATCATTGAATTCTAAGCTCCTTCTCTAATTTCTAAGAGAACTGCTCTATGCCGTCTATTTTCCATTCCTTCCGTGTTCTCCCGTCTTTCTTTTTTTCCCGTTCTTCTCCTACCTTTCTTTCGGTGCGCTTCTGTCTTTTTCTTACATCGTACATTTCTACCGTACATCGAAGTCTTGTCCATTTTCAATTCGCCTACTGCTTCAGTACCCTCTCTCGGATTTTCCCTCTATCTTCTTTCCTTATCTCCTTCGGTGTTTTTACTTTTACTTTCTTAATCTTTTTCTCTTCGTTTTTTGCCACTTGGAAATTTTATATTTCCCTGTTGGCTTCTCCCGCCTCCTTCCTTCTTCTTCCTTTTTCGAGATTGATGTTGATAAATATGCTACGTCAACAGAATGGTCAATAAAGATGTCGACAAATAAACTTATTTGTTAAACCTTAAACCCTGAATCTTCATTATTGTTCTTCTGCCTTCTATGGTTCTTCGATTTCGTACTTGTTCCGGTTTTGCTCTTCCTCATATCCTCTATCATCTTGCCCCTCTTTCTGTTTAATCTTTCTTTTCCTCTTCGTCACTTTGAAATGCCACCTCTCTTCTTTGTTGTCTCCTCCTTCTTCCGCCCTCTTCCTATTGCGGCTTCCTTCTTTCGCGTCCTTTCTTTCGTTGTCCACTCTAGAAGACCGCATGGATCGTAGAGCTATATGAGAATGTGATTCGTATGATTCCTAAGAGATTTTTGGCTTTTCCTTCCGTCTTCTCTCGTCTTGCACCTACTTCCTTTCTTCTTTCACATTGTACCTTCGTCTTTTATTCTGTCTTTTTACTACTAATTTCTTGCTCTTTGCTTTTCTGCTCGCATCTCCTTTCTTCCTTTTTCTTTCCCCGATCTATTTTAGAAACAGCTTCTAAACGGTGCGACTTAGGGGATATGTATGTTGAATAAAATAGACTATAAATTCAGGTTAGTTTCAATTTCATAACGTGGTAGAAGAAAGAAAATGCGTGTTATGTCAAAGACAGTTGAAGCCATTGAAGATTTGAGGAAGTGCGAAGATCTGAGAAGGGAGGGACAATGAGTGGCAGAGTTGATCAAATGAACGAGGGGTGGATTGGAGGTGAGCTGAGAAGACAATTCCAACTTCCAATGATACACACACACACATTGTATAAATCATTTGGTTAGAAAACAATCAGACGTCAGTTAGTTAAGACAATCTCCTGCATATTCATCATGGTTTGAAAACGGTTATTTAGTGGGAAGTATTACCTCCAGTTGAAGTGTAAAGAGGTATCTAGTTGGTCTTGTATAGGTCGGCGGTCGAGGTAGAAAATAAAAGTCGGGTTAATAGTATATCAATCACTGGGTTTTTTCTCGGGTTGGCGTGGACTGACGTATCGCGGTAGACAGAAATAATAAAACGTGCCGTGAGGAGCCGGGAACCTCTTTTGCATAAACCGTGGAGCGCAGGGTCTGGTTCGCTCTGTTTTGCCGTGTTCCGTTCCGGTCGCATGTGTGTGTGTGTGCTGCCGCCGTTTTACCGGCAGCCAACTGATCGGTTCGAAATTTATGCGAATCGGCTGTCGCGTAAAAAGTCCCTTAATAAAAGCTCCTCACTTAATTGAAAGTTAATGACACCAGTTAGACACATATTCCCCTCGAATCTATAAACATTTCATCGAACGTGACGCTGACATACGTATCAGATAAGACGTGTTTGTAGGCACTTATACATGTCGTGGGGAGAGTTAATTGACAGCCCAATCAATGGGGGATTTTGTCGCAGTGTTCTCGTCCACCAAGAAATAACCGCCTTTAATGGTTAACGCAACTACCCTTAACACTCCATCTATCACTACCTGCTACTGTCAACAGTTTCCTTTCAACATTGCCCTTTCAACGCTTACTACCAGTTGTTCCCAGCCAATGTAGTTTATTTAATTTCTCGCATCCCGAAGCGTTGTCTGAGAATATGGAAGACAGTCGTATGCGCCAATCATGTCTGTCGCACTTTGGCGTCCGTCGTTGAAGTCTTTGACCCAGTGTGCTACCGTTCGGTAGGGTAACGCGGAATCTTCACACGCCTCCTGAAGACCTTGATAACCCTGGCGTGCTGTAAGTCCTCTGGTACATTCGGTTTTTCGCCATGTTCCCTGCTCCTGTTTCGCAAAACACCGTGTCGCCAGTGCGATAGATCCTTAACTAATATCGCTGTGTTCATTATGTCACTGCGCAGGCGTGTGGCATTGGCGAGGACAGCGCATGCGCTCTGAGGTAAGGTAGGTATGTGACTTACATGTGGTGTAAGCGGCATCCCTGGGTTCCGTTGTGTAGCGTCAAGCCGAACAAGCCAAAGTGTTACTGAGGGAAACAAACATATCTTTGAGCTCGTGAAGAGGATCAGTAACTGTAAGACATTTTTGATGAAAACTTATACAAAAGGACTTCTCTATTCAAATCCCAGTCGGAAGACTAATAAATAAAAAAGAAATAGAACGAAGGAAGTAAAATAAGAAGTGCTTCTGCTATTAAAGTATTTAAGTGTGTATAAAATTGAAGTAGTTTAAGGTATAAGCGTCGATTTTCAGTTGGCTATGCATATCAAGCATACGTTACACTAAAATGGGACTTCGTAGCATTTAGTTCTGGCACCATTGTAGTTCCCATGCTATTTATAATTATCCTTACATTATTCTGGCTAATTACCCACCCACTAGACCTCGAGTTCGAGAGCACAAACTTGCTCAGAGAACAACTTGATCATTAATATCATGTGACCCCTTTCCAAAGTGTACCTCGTGATAATTATCAATTAATAAATTTATGACATGCATGATGTACGGGAGTAATTTGTATTCCGCTTTACGCTAATGAATCATTTGAAAATATCTGTTAACGGATATTAATACGTATGATCAGACGAAAACAGGTTCTGTCCCTAATTACATGCTAGCGCTTGCTTTATGAATACTAATTATCTTTCTACAAATATAATTCTAGGATTTCTACTTTTTTATCGGTAATTCTTATTACATTGGAAATATCAGATGTGTCATCTAGTAGAAACATCCGTATAGGAGATTGAAGAAAATTGTCAGTTAACCAATATTTGTATTTATCTGTGTATTGTATTATTTTTTTCGAAGAATAGATTCGCAATATCATATGGGTAACAGTAGAAATGTTAACAATGGTATTCCATGGAAAAACGGTACATTTAAACATGCGCAATAAATCTAGAATTGTCTAGAATAGAATATTATTTAGCTGTGAGTCTTTGTTGATCAGTGATTTATGATTTGTTACACCACAATACACTTACGAAAATTATAGGGCACTTGTCAGAGAAAGGTTTGTGCGTATCAAAGAAGATTAATGGTCGCATTATAAAAGTTCAGTACGATTATACTGCTCAAAAATGTAAATAAAAAAATATTAGTATCTTAGAAAACCAACGTTTATTTCAGTATTTTTGTATCTCTTTCAGTCGTGAACAGTTATTCGAGCAAGCAGGGCACGTTTGAAGAGAACGGTGAATTAAAAAAGAAAAAATTGGGTGTGGATCACCCAATTTTCTTCTTTCGATCTTTCTTGCCAAGTACAAGAAATCGTCTGTAGACAGCACACGTAAGTTGAAAAAAAATCTATATGAGAAATAACTACTTTCAATGATTAAACAGTTTCAGTGATCAGTTTTCTTCTGATCTTTTACCTGATTAACTAGGAAATATCGTATACTATTGGGCCATCGTGTCTAGACAACAACTTTTAAACAACAGAAATCCATAAGTAGGGTATGACAGGTATGTGACGTTGAGGGTATGACAGGTATGAAGATCATAAATGACTGTATAAAAACCCTTGCATCTTAGTTGTAAATTAAGTTATAATCTACTAACCTTGCTGGAAGTAGTTAGCTTTTCTGACGTAGACGCAAACCAGTGCCATGAGTTGCAGTTGAGACAGACGTTGCCTGGTGGAAGGTGGTAGGGGTAGAAGCTCCCGTAGGTTTGCTATTTCCGCATTTATGAGGTCTCGACGAAGTTTGCTTGCTCCCTTGGTGGATTTGTTGGCATCAAACCTACAACAGAAGAAGTGTTAGGTGATAAATCTGAATAAATATGACGTAATACGCGAAGGTAAACGAACGACACCGACGAAATACGAATAAAGACGGAGATGCACGGAGAAAACCGAAGCATTACGAAGACAGCAAGCGACGGGGAAAGATGGTTGGGCGAAAGGACAAACTAAAGCGACGGACAAGGCGAGGTTATTAAATAAAATGACGTTTGTAAAGTGCACCTTAATACGGTACCGATTGTTTATCTTAAGCCGGCACTAGTTATTTTAAAAGGGAGAGAAAACAGATTGTTGAACAGGACTTTTCGTGACTGGGTGCCGGTTAAGTTAGGTGTATGTGTATGTAACGGTAGTTACAAACTCTACTATGTGCCAGTCCAGCACCATGCAGGTCCTCGCATGATCCTGTCTCTTAATAAATCGACCGATTAATTACTACGATCTTTGACAGTTTTAGGACTGAAAGAGGGTGTGTGTTAGTATACGTCTCTGACTATTTTTAATCATAAATTAATCATAAATTAATAAATTAATCATAAATTAATAAATTAATCATAAATTAATAAATTAATCATAAATTAATAAATTAATCATAAATTAATAAATTAATCATAAATTAATAAATTAATCATAAATTAATCATAAATTAATAAATTAATCATAAATTAAAAATAGTCAGAGACGTATACTAACACACACCCTCTTTCATTTCATTCCTGACTAAGAAGGACACAACAATACACATAGTTTTAGGACTCACTACCCTCTCGTTTTCTGTCATTTCTTTAGGTACATCTTTCATTTTCTCTTCCTTGTGAATTTCGTTGTGAACACAAGTATATGAATAACAGTATATTCCCACGAATTAGCTACTTGCACTTTTAGTGTACACCGAAGCGGATAATCCTTTCAAATGATTACATCATTGCTAATCTATGAAGTTCATTTCGAAAATTGTAACAACGCTAACAAGGCATCGGCCGTACCGTTAACTTTTCAACAAACGTCCGAAAGATAAATTGAGTTTCGCGAGCAAACAACGTTAAGTATAATTGCTATAATTTATCCATTGTGTCCATGTAAATGCGCCAAAGTATTCCTGAAATAGGTTTCAACGTTAGCGAGCAATAACTAACAAACATATTTTCTATTACACGTCATGTTGGGCTATTCGGCATTATGCCAATTATTCGGTATTAACCTTTTCATGTCTCTATTTAGTGGTTCTGATTATATGTTGAGTAATTTTATTACTTAATTCGCGTTCGAAGATACCACGGTAATAATAGTGATGGGAGTAATGATAATAATAACAATAATAATGGAGTTCCCATCACCACCTATCTCGCTTCTAGCCCGCTTATTGTTAAATTTTGATTTACATCAGTTAGTATGTTTAAGCCAAGATTAAATAACGTTTGGGACTACAAAATTAGATACTGTTACATTATAATTCGATGAAATTGGGAAAAGGATTAGACTAACAATATAGTACTTGAATATTAGGTTGTATGTTCGTAGAAGGGCACGTTTTTTTCGTTGAGGGGTAAACGCAGAACATGACGCAAAACTTAACAGTGGTTAAGTGTGTACGCAACTTGATTTTCCCACGTCAAATGGTCGAAGCCAACGTTGGCATTATCATTTTTAGACGGCATAGTCTTTCCGCTCTCTTTTTGTGGACTGGACTGGATCGGTAGACCACTTGATCTTTAGTATACTGTGGTTGTGTTCCAGTAAAGAGTTACTCGGTCTCCGTACACCGGACCAAGGATCAGAGGTCGACTATGAAAAAAATACCGAGTTCAATCATGATCTGTTTAAACGAAAGTCTTAAATGGCACTAAGCGCGCGGGGACTTGCTTCGCTGCGCCCCGTAAAAAGAAATCAAAAAGCTGCCTTATTTATTCTTCGAATAGCAAATAACCATCGTACTGGGAACGCTAATCTTATCTGTTATTCTCAGAAGTTCTTACAATGATTCAATAGCTAATAACGCTTAATGGTTTAAAATTGAATGTGTTATCATTCGAAAAAGTACCTACATTGCCAACAATTAGGTAATCAGCGACCAGTGACAGCGCATGCGCACTTTAAACTTTCTACTTAATTGACGCAATATATTTTTTATAACCTTAAAATTTAGGTTTTTTTTCGCGATCCTTCGATCTGGATTGAACTCTAACGGTCGCTTCTTATGAATACCAATTTTTCAGACAATAAGGTGTATTCATTGTTCACTAATTGCACCTCGGTACTGTCTCAAAAATACAATGGACTGGATGGTTACCCAAATGTCAAGTTAATACGTGCAGCATTTTTGACAGATTACTCATTATTATTAAAGTTCCTTTACAAACAAATTTGTCGTAAAGTAACTACCTAATTAGGTACTTTGTAAACGTCATCTAATTGACAGCACAATAAAACGGTTAATGAGACATTTATAGCGTGAATCCCTGTCGGACATGTGTGCATTATCTTAAAGTCAATTTAAAGGCAATAAAGATATTTTTCGAAGCTTCAGCGCGGTGCGTGAGCTTATATAACATGAATATAGATATCAACACCTGTTCCTTGTCGGTTTTATACCTACCGCCTACATACAATCGGACTTGTCAATAGGTTATGTTAATTTAGTTGCTATTTAAATGATACAATAGGAAATACGTTACTACACAAACACACGCAGGTATTTACTGGCGTTCTATAAGGAAATTGATCCACGCCTATGGCAAAATAGTTACATCCTGCATATATAATACAAATCTTATCTTTTATTTTATAATGTATTTCAACAAATTTTTTTATTCTAACAGAAGATTTCAGAAGATATTCATCGTAGAAAGTTCGCAATGGGCAAAAGATGACCAAATTTTGAAAAAAAAAAACATAACCTCAAAGCGTCAAACTGACAGCATGAAACTCCGAATATAGCAGAGATCGACGATTGATCTTTAACCAATATAACGTTAGCATTTAATTTCTTAATTGATAGATTAGTTTTGGTTTGTAACCAAAACCAATATTAAATAATAAATCTCGGTTTGATAAGTAATTAAAATACATTAATACTAAAAGTGTCAAGGAAAGGTTGTTGGTCGAATTCTCTAACACGAAAAACTCCATTTTTTGGTCCTTTGAGCCGGATAAGAAATAGAAAAAATCAAATTTTCACGAATATCGATTTTGGATCAATTACTAAAAGTAATCCTCCGGCCGCTTCCCCTCTTGGACTTCGTGTCTCCGGCGGCGGGGTGGGGGCACGCGGTTGTCAACCGGGGCCCCGGGGCCGTTACTTTTTTCTCACGATGGAGCCATGAAATATTGTTATTAAATATCTTCGGCGTTTAAACAATGCAACCACATCGTCGTCGCCGGTGCGCGATGGTACCGCGAAGACAACGGAGCGGGGGCGGGGGCCCGTGGGGCGGGGGCCGCGGGGCGAGCGGCGGGGTCGGTACGCCTCTCGGCTCAAACGCGAACTAGGTAACTTAAAGCAGACCAGAACGCCACCATGGAAGTTGCGATCCCGAGTTGGGAGGCCGAACCTACGGCTAAAAAGTGTGCGGACCCAGTTTGGCTCAGATGCCGAAGACCGTACCTCCAGGGGCGGATCTAGGCCATAAGAACCATTTCTGTACAATCGCGAATGGCTTTCCTTGGACTTCAAGTTGGATATCGTTGTATACTTAACCTAGCAGAAAAATCGATAAATAAATGCTATTGCCGTAGTTTTGCTTTTTGAACCGAACGCAGCTCAGGCTCCGAGCAGAGCTCGGAGGTACTTGATAAGGTACCCTATAGTTCTGGACTACATGAAACGAATATGGAGGGCGCATTCCCGTGTTGTCGGCAACGACTCGTAACTGCACTGTGACCAGTTTTTATTCACTCCACAAAATTGAGTATATCTTCTTTGGTTTTTGTCCCAATTTATATTTCAAAAACCAAATTTCATCTATTCTTTTCTAAAGGTAAACTTGAAGTACATGTCGAGTTCTTTCCTTTCCTGAATTGATATAAATTACACCAGTATAGTAAAGAGACTTTGTTATGGCCAACATTGAAGTTAACATTTAGTAACTTAAGTTAGTTGATTCTCACAATTAATTTCGTGGCAGTCCATTGATCTGAAGTCCCAGAAAGTTAACATATCCCCAGATCAACGCTAATATCTATTGATTATCACCGTGTAAAACTAACAGATAATCACCGTGTGGTGAATTGTAAAACTAACAGACGAAGCTAGTTCCGTTCGACCAGCTCCCTATAGATGGAATGCAAGAATTGGTGGTGGAGTAAAATTGTCCGAACGTTGAAAAAAGTTGGGTGAAAATGCTGAGATGCGGCTCTGGGTTCCTGTTCTGTTCCCTTTGTAGCTCCCCCGCAATTGATCGATAACGCCGGCCAGGCCGTACCGTAGCTCGCAATGTGCATACTGGGTCACAACACTGAGTTGCTCCTAGCCGGTATAGCACACCAGCTCCGACTTCAACAGTGCTCATGGTGGAGCGAGCCCCGGTTTGTGTTTGAGTGCAAGTTGCTTCGCCGGTCAACGACGAGCTCTTTTATATTCGAATTCCTTGTTTATCTCCGCCAGATCTATCTGTCACAATAATAATAGTTTTGTTTCTTCGATTTTCCGCTCACCTCACTCTTCAATCTAACTTTCAATTGTGGCGTATTCTCGTACTAAGGAATATTTTTCAATTTTTCTCACATTAAAATGTTTCGATAATTTCTTCGTCATAATCAATGAACTCATTTAAATCTGTATTCTGTATAATAAACGACTTTAGAAATTATAACGTTAAACGTGAAAAAAGCCATTATAAAATGTTTCCATTATACAGATTTATAACCTCATTCTTAGTTACCACAAGCAGTACATTAATTCCAGCACGAGGCTTGACTGTTTTAATATCTTAATAACAACCACCTTAAGGGCTATTTAAATAGTTTATGTACTTAATTATAGTGCATAAGTATATCGTAAAGAACCACCTAAAAGTTTATAGCCTTTTTAAGGTAATTTATTTCTTAACCGGTCGGTCGCTACGTGATATATTTGCTGGACTCGATAATAAACTGGAACAACACAAGATACGTACTAATTAACTAAGAAAATTCACCACAAGCTCTGTGGGTTTGTACTTTATTAATTTAATAGCTTGCTCCACAACAGAGATGTTTTGATTTTGTATAAAAACCTTTACTATAAATAATACGGTTTACACAGCCAGCGTTCGCTAATGTGAAGTGTGAAATTAGTTTTTTTTTGTTGTTGGCTTAAATTCTTTGAGACTTGAAACGGATCAGACGTCCTGTGAAATCAAATTGTAAAAGTAAATCCTATTCATTGACACAATCAGTTATCGCGGTGTATAAAATTTTGGCTACACTGCGTCTACGAATGAAATAAAATGCGCAAATTTGATATGCAAATATTGTTTCCCAATCAAGAAGATCGAAGAAGATAATATTTCAAAATATTGTGTTACATGTTTCTGTAATAAATTATTCAATTCTGTTTAATTTTCAATTCAATTCAATTTCAAAAAATTGTTTCGATCATATTATACTGTGATATATCCAATATAAATTTCAAAAAAACTGCACATATAAAATGAAAATTGAATTTTTTATCGATTTTTTAATATAGACATGTTAAAATTTAAGAAATCAGTTCTAATATTTTTCAATGAACATTTATAATTTTTTAATGAAAAATCTATGCGAGATATCAAAAAATTGTTTCGATCATATTATACTAGGTATGATGTATCCAGTATAAATTTCTAAAAAAAAAAGGAAATGTCTGAAGGGCTCAAAGCGTTTAATACTTCAAAATCTCCATTTTCTTCTTGCTTTTCTTCATTAAGGACCCCAAGAAGCTTGTTTTTGATAGATAGTAAAATTTTATAGTCTGGATTTTTATTTAACACCTCTTCAAATGTTGTAATTTTGTAATTGATATATACAACTGCAGGCAGACAGCGACTCTCAACATTTTATTGCGCAATTG
>JAWQRJ010005555.1:0-10152 GCA_033557515.1 Diorygopyx duplodentatus | reverse complement strand
TCTTTGACATAGATATCTAAAATTAATATATTATTTTTAATTAATTAATTAAGTATTACAAATTTTATATTCTAGTTAGCTGGGAGTTATCGCAATTCAGTTAACAGAATATAACGTAACAATACATTCTCTTATTTGGAAAGTACAAGCCAAGAATTGTTCAAACAGGCCATATAACAATAATCAATTGTTTGTAAATAATAATATTTACAGGAGAATAATGTAACAAATTTGAAGATAACGAGATTATTTAATAAACATAACCTGTCATTTATTTGTTAAGTTAAGTACACAAATAGAAGAACCAGTTGCCTTGTATTACTGTAATAAACCTAAACACTTTTAATGGGACACATTGTCCGATGTGGGACACTTTGGGGGACAGTTTTTAAGGTGGGACAAACTATTCAAATGTGGGACAGTCCCACCTAATGTGGGACGTCTGGTCACTTTAGATATAAGATAATTAGGGTTACAGTCGAAAATTTTTACTTCACAATTCTGTATACTTGAAAATTAAGCAAAACCTATTACATCTCACATTTTTTAAACCAAATCTAGTGCTATTAAATGAGTTAAAATTGTATGTTTGTATGTGGGGTTACCATTCAGGGATAACAAGAAAACACAGTCCTGGCAGTTTATATAAGAATTTAGCTGTTAGCACCGATTTATTTGTGATTTACCTATGTAAAATTCATGATTAAAGTTCTGTCCCATTTTATCAACAGAGTGAGGGTAAAATGGGAAATTCCACTATATGATTTTAAAGAAAATCGTTTGTTACATTTTTAATTACATTTTAATTATTACATAAATAGTTTAATTACATTTTTAGGCAGAATTGCTTCTTTATTTGTTAGAATAAGATGCATGAAGCAATATATTTTGGAAGTATAGAATTATAAGTGTTATGTATCCCATTTTACTCAACCTTCTCCTACATAACAACAATTCGTGATCATCATAGCTGAAATACAAATAGACGCAATGAAGGGAAACTGTAAACTGCTGAAACCTAAAGCCTTACTAAATTCTAAAATAGTTTATTTGCAATAATTAACAAATTAAGCATAAAATAATTTTGTTCCAACAACTGTCTCCAATCGGAGATTTCGTTCCAGTGTAGCTGGGAGACGAACTTACTTTTACGCAACTTTCAATTACTTTGTTCTAGTATATATGGGCTCGTAAAAACGAAAAGCCAAAGGAATCCTTGTGCACTCGTAAAATCTATGAAACAATTCTCCTACTCCTCCTCCTACAAAGCCTCTTCAAACGTTCTTTTCCTATAAAACGTTACCTTGTGCGGCAACGGTATTAAACCCGTCAAATACGCATTTCGCGCGAGGCGATCAAGATCATCATTAATTAATGACGCGATTAAGGTTTTTGTAGTCACTTCTATTTAGATTCCTGGCGGCGCAAATGGCAGCGGCAGCAGCGGCGCGCGGTGCAGCAGGAAAGACAGGTAGATTAGAAATAGACGTGACCTTCCTTGAAAATAATTACTTATCCGCAAATTGCTTATGGTATTCATGATCTGAAAGATGTGACGCTCATTAAGCGTTTACAACGCCGAGCCGGGTCGCGATATTAACTCCTGCAACGTTTCGCAACCGGCACATGAGGCGCAGCAGTTTTTTATTGGTCGTGCGGTGACGCGACATGTTTCTGAATTTAATCACATTTGCCGTAAAATTCGCTCGGCCAATAAACGGTGCCTTCGTGGAAATTGATTGAAAATGTTTGACATTACTGCCGCGCACGGCGAAAGCGTACCGAATGTTTTACGATTAACAATTACAATTATTACTAATAGACGTTCCTCGGCGCGACACCTATTTTCTTTGACGGCGGCTAATTTGCCGACGTCAAGTGCCAGTGCCGCAAAATCCCTATACGCTCAAGTGCAAAAACGGCGGTTACAGTTACGTTACAATCGATGGAACAATACGCCTTCTATATTAAGAACAGAATTACGGTGCGATTAGTTGAACTTTAATTGACGCGGCTCGATTTAGTACGTGTCGATAAAGAAGCGATCCTTATCGTAGTAAAATCGAATGCTGTATTAGAAGTTAGAACTGATATGGGGGGACGTTTTGAAGAATGAGGATCAAATTCAACACTTCTAAATTGACAGATTGCTCTGACTGGATTATTGCTAGCCAGTCTTCGACTGGTGTTAGGACGCAAAGCATGTCGTGGTATGGAAGAAATCGCTTCTCGCCTCGCGAGGCAAGAATGGACTCGGAATATTTTTCGCGCTTATCATGAATCTAGATATCATCGTAATATTAATAATCATATAAGTGAAATCACATGAATCTAGAGTCTACAAGTCTACCTTTGTATCTGTCTTTGTGCCAAAGATATAGTGCTGGCGGGTGAGCCAACTCAGCGTCGCTGGGTCGCCCAGACGTAAACACATAAAAAGTGGTTTAACCGTACATACATTTAAGGGAATAATTCCCTCTGCATCCCCAGAAAGAATTAGATCCAAATAACCAATCCATTTGTTAAAAGTAATTGTTTAACATTAATAAATCGAAGATTAACCATCGTGATCTAAAACTTAATTGGTTTAATTGCGGAAAAATAATAAATTTATCATTTGTCAGTAAATCAATTTTTGTAAACCAAACTTGCAAATAATTTAGAGGATCCATATTGCCAGTATAGATGTAAAATTTGGAATATAATGATAATTTCAAACTTCTTTTACTTGCTTTATTTTTTATATGTAAAGATCATGTATAGAAAAATAAAACTGTCGAAGTTAACCTGCTTCTTTAATAAATGTTTTTATTGTTTTTGATTTTCTATTTCTATCCGTCCAAGAGATCCATTTTACGGCCTTTTTCCACTTCATGCATGATTTTTATGTTTTGAAAATTAATTTTGTGCCCTGTTTGAAGGTTGTGTTTATAGAGTGTGGAACTCGTTTTGATTTATGTTCTTGGATATGTATACTCAACTTAAATCCTGTTTTACCTATGTAGAGACCTTCACAATTGTTACAAGCAACAGAATAAATGCAATTTTTTTAAAATAGAGATTTTATTCTTATAATTGGACATCATATTAAAATATTTGCTCTTGGTGCTGAATGCGGATTAGATTTTGAATTATATTTGTACTATATTTGTGAAGATATTTTTTAACTTCAGATTGACGTTGTATATGATATGGGTTTGTAGGTTTTATTTTTATAGTTACACTTATAGAGTTGCCAGATTGATATTTTTGAATATAGGGGGTCGGTTTTTAATTACTGTTCCGTAATTATTTTCTGCATTTTGCAAGCTTGAATATGCTACTTGTTCTGGGGAAAGTGGGTAATTGAAAGCACGGTTGATAAATGAACGGAAGGCGCAGATTTTTTGAGAGAGGGGATGTGAGGAATTGAAAGCGATCATGGAGGGGATGTTTGTTAGTTTTCTGTAAATATCGAATATTGGAAGGTGTTTGTTATAATTAGATCTAAAAAGATATTTTTTGTTTTGTACAATTTCTATGGTGTAGTTGAGATTAGTGTCTATATGATTTATATATTAGAGGACATTTTTGAGATTTTAGAGGTTGTCCTTCCATATACAGAAAATATCGTCGACTTATCTGACCCATTTGATGATGCATTTAGTGTAAGAGTTACAGTTTATTATATATATGTTTTTCTATGTAGTCTAGATAAATATCAGCCAAAATTCCTGAGAAATGCATTCCTATAGAGAGGCCACCTTTACTCTCGTAGAAATTGTTGTTAAAAGTGATTTGATTATTGGTAAGTATATGCCTGAGCAATAAAATGAAGTGGTCAACTCTAGTAGGATTTTTGAAATGTTCTTTAAATATGATGGATACTAGATCGATAGTTTTATCAATAAGGACGTTAGAGTAAAGATTGGTGATGTCGAAAGATACCATACGTGAATCAGCAAAGGCAATGTTTTTAGTTTCAGGATAATTTAGTTAATGGGAAAATGTGAGAGGTGTAATAAGCAGTGATGGAACGAATTTATATATCTTTTTTATGGAGATTAGGTAGGGAATAGAGACATGGGATATTGCGATTCTATACAACGTAAATCCTAAATCCAATGAACCACCAAAACTACAATTACTTGCATATATTTATTTTGTAGACAATTTTAATATTTAAGCTTTATTCAGAAAAAAATTAAAATTGAATTTATGCAGAAGACAGCACGCCTAAAGACAATGGGATAAATTGAAGGTACAATGTTGGAAAAATACTTTTATTTCTGCAGCAACTTAGTTTTTTCTGAATAAATCTGCGATAACATCAAAAACTTATAAATGATTTAAAAAAAATCAATACAAACGGTGTATGTACAAAAGAATGTACGCAAGCATACCCTTGAACACAGTTGATGATTATTATGTAAAAATATCACCAATTTACGTGCATGCTAAGTTTGAACTAAATGTAAAATAAGGTTTTATTCTTGTTAAAAGTATAATTTTAGGCAACAAATTTCACCTATTGTCAATTTAGTTTTTGATTATTTAGTTGAGTATCTCTGTTTCCTTATTTTTTTGATAGTTTATTGGTTTTGATTTGATACATTAGCGCAGTAGTTGGTGGATGTCTCCTGGAATTTTTTTGCCAATTTTATGATACTCGTTTCCTCAAAATCCTCAAAATGTCTCCTATTAAATAAAGTTGTTTATATTTTTATAATCCTTCATTTTAGTAATTTTTCAACAAGTTTTTTGAGGCGTGTATAAAAGTTCTTCATTTACCTGCGATTTAAATCTCGCCTACGAGAAAAGTACGTTTTTCACGGCCGTAAGTTTCCCGCTGAAAATCCTATTAGACCACCTTCGACGTGAGGAGAAAGCTGCTTTAGTAAATAGATTTGACGTTTTCTTTTTGCAAAAAATTAAACTTGCTTAATATAGAAGTCCTTTGCAGTTCAGTTTAGGAAAAAATTTTTTTAAATAAAACTCAAACCACATGTCTCTTAATACAAAATTATTATCATATATACAGGGTGTACCATTTACTCGAAGCACTGTTTTTTTTGATTTCATTTTGTTTTCTCGTTTTGCTTCCTAAAATAAAATTAAATAACTATTTAGTTACAATTTCAAGCAAAATTGTTTTCCAATTTTTTTTATTACGGTTATCAACTGCTTGTCTTTGTTTATCAAACAATTATTTCATAGTTATTTGTTCTCTTATTTAGGTTGATTTAATTGTGTTTATTTTCCCTGTTAAAGATTAGCTTTTTGTACATACCAGTTATTAAGTAGGCTGTAACACATTTTTAGGGCTACTTCGTATAACTTTTAAGTAACCATAACTTGATCAAACCTATATGGTTTCTTGTAAGTGGAGTTCAGGTCAATTAGAATTCAGAATCTGGTAAAACCATACGACGACAGAAATGGTTAGATCGTGGCCATTTTATTGTATGCTGTCCTTACTTTATGGCGTCGTAGATAATTGACCAAAACAATTTCAAAGTACCTAGAGGAAATAATTAATTGCAGGGGCATATTTGTGTATTGTTTCCTTTTCTTTACTGTTGTTACACATCTAAGAAAAAGTTTCATCAACTTGTGTATTAAAAGAAAGAGAAAAACTTACTTAAATTATACCACCTTCAGTGCAGCAGTTTGAGGTTTTATTTAAATCTAAAGAATACACGTATAAAACCGGAAAACAATGTTGTGTTTTTGGATGCCTTGTTAACAATAAAAGTGTTACATCACACAGTTAGTAGTAAGTGGACTATCGATTTCTCTAAAAGCAACGTAGTAGCATACCAAACATTACTTTCGATGATCACACATAAACTTTGTACTGTTACTGGGCCACTGTTTGAAAACAAACTTTTCTTTCATTTCGTCGGAAGTAAAACTAAAATCTAGAATCTCATAAAATCTGGGAATAACTGCACGATTTTTTTTGAAACACTATTAAAATGTCTTTCGATAAAATCAACTATTAACAACAAAATCAAAATTTAAAAAAAAGTTAGTTAAGTGAGTTACCACGAGGAAAAAAACAATTGTTAACTCGCTACCCTCATGTGGTAAACCCTGTCCTTGCAACAAACTCCGAACATAAAATATGATAAATGTTTCGCCCATAGATGTAGTTAGCTGCAAATCATAAGTTGTCAAGACAACATGCTTGGGCTTATGAAGTTTTAGACGTTTTAATTTTGATATACCTAACTAAGAAACTACTAGGCTCTTATTTTCACAACACTGATACGGTCAATAACTTTCATCATGGGAGCTCACATTAGGCTCATCATACAAACAAATTTTGTTAAAATATAAATACAAGTAAGTTTTAAAATTATAGTTCTATATTGTTTTCTATGTATGTATTTTTAACGTAGTACAGACTTTACTACTGACAGGTAAGCGACAAATTTAATTACTGGGTATGGGAGAAATTGGTTATAAATAGCTGTCAAGTGATGAAGTGTGTACCTTCCCATAATTATCCGTTTATAATAAAGCTGAATATATTGCGTGCAATGTGTAATAAAAAGTAAAGGATCGTTTACATGTATTACTACAATGCACTCAGATATATTTCCACTTGCATAACACCAGAATGTTTTTGTTTATTTTTCTAAGCACACATATAGTACCATTCCCAAGCAATAACCGGCTATCTTCAAGAGATAAACACACGTCGAGTTGCTTCCTAAAATGGCATAACGTACACTTAATGACGTAATACTCATTTCGTGCTTTTAGAACTTTTCGCCAGCGCAACTACCGACAAGTTTAGCAACGATATTATTTATCTCGTGTGTTCAAACGGTCCAAGAGATTGTTCCCTTTCGAAGTCGTGGCGTTCCAACGTGCAAACCTACATGCAGTTAGTGTCCGTACCTACAGCACGGCCCATGTGATACACGCAATGGACAGTAATTAATTCACATTACAAGGCACCTAATTAAGCTAATTTAATAAATAAACTGATAAATCAGCGCCTGTCCCAGATGCGATCTGCAGCATCAATCAGCCTACCACCTTTATCCGCGATTCCTTTTAGTTTGTTTTTCGTTCTTTTGTTTAGCGGCAGTGTTTATGGGACCTTAAATGTTCTCTTTGGTTTATTTGAGAAAGTACAGTACTTGCCTATGAAAGCTTAAGTTAAACGGTTTTCTATTCCACACGGAGTCGCGGCTTCCGCATAATTATAGGATAAAGCACAAGTGGTTATGGCCTTTTCTAATGTGGGGTAATAAAATACTCGTAGACGCGTGGTATTGCTAGTGTGGGACCTCGAAAATCGTGAATGGGAAATTAATACCAGCGCCAACGTATGACAAGGATGATGCTAATAATAAACTCAGCTGCTTGGCGCATTTTAAAGGACTATTGTGCGTGTAATATTTTGAAAACTGCACAAAAGGGCATTAAACAGAACAATTAGCGGTGAAAAAGGTATGAATAACATTATGGATTTCTAAGGTATGTGCGCAATTTCTAAGGTATGTGTTTGTAAAATGTAAATTTCAGTTATGTGCATATCATCGAATAAAAATGGGCAACGAGAAAAATCACAAAGAAAATGCACAACAACCGACGGATATATGATTCAAACAAAACAAATAAAAGAAGGGACCAAAGAAAGGATAAGAAATGACGACAATCACACGGAAAGAAGAAGAAATTATGAAAAACCAAATTATAGATCCAAAAATTGAAATAATGAATATCACAAAAACAAACGAAAGAAGGGTAAGGGCATGAAAAGGATAAGGATTATTGTCTGATTTGATCAGTACTAGAAGACAGAGAAAGCGAAACATGCAGTGGGATTAATGGTTGCAATGTTAAGGGATGAAAATTTGTAAAATAACTCATTTTGAAACCTTAACGTTTTTGTCTGTTCTAGTTTACTCATAAAAAATTAAAACATTAAACCGTGTCCTTCAAGTTCCAGAATTAGGCTATTATGCCCAGTGTGTGTAAAAGTACTTGGACATTTGTAACCAAACTTGGAGAAAATGTTCCAATTCTCTACACCATTCTGTGGTGTTATTTAGACCTCAAGAATTGCCAAATACTAAAAAAAATCCCTATCCATTTGTAGGTGACGAAGCTTTCCAGTTGCTTCCAAATTTTATAAACCCTTACAACAAAAATGTGCTAAATGGTAATTGAAGGGTATTCCCCTATTTGGTCTTCCAGAAATTCTAATGCTTTATAATACCATACTGCAGGTATATAAAGAGCATCAGTCGCAGATCCAGAAAGCCTTGACTTTTTAATTTTGTTATTTTCGCGTTTGAAAGTTGTTCGCAGAATATTAATTTTCTTTTTCACATACTCTTCTGTAATAGTCGGCCGACATATTTTCACCAAATCTGTAATTTTTTTAATTGCTGCGCTTCAGTTTATTTGACAAACACGTTCCCAGAGTCGCAAATAATTTGACAAACACGTAAAATTTGACAAATCATTTGATTGTTTACAGGCCGGTTTAAGGCAATTTAAATAAATAATTTTTTTTTCAATTTAACAAGTGCTCTAATTTCTGCCCTTTGAAAAATAAGGTTTTTAAAATCCTGGTTTTTACCAGTTTACAGCCTGTAATTTCGGACCTACGCAGTTAGTTCTGATAAGTTCTTAGATTAAATGGATCTTCTCTTACGCATATAAATTGGTGTAGCATATTTTCATATTCACCATATGTTAAATCAATGGTATATTTCCTAAAGGTATGTATCATTGATTTAATAGTCGAAAAAAATATTAGAAAGGGAGAGATTTCAAAAATATGGAAAAATGTGTACGTGGAATATTAGAAGTACCTACACAAGGGAAGCAAAAGGGAATTAGAAGAAGAATTCGAAGAATCGGGCTTAGAAATATTGACTCTGATGGAAACAAAGAAAATTGGAAAAGGAGAGATTAATGTAGAGAAAGATCGTATACTAATTTATAATGGAGTAGACTAAAACGGCTGCTGGAGTGGGATGCGTGATCCATAAAACTATAGCAGATCAGATTTGTAACTGGAGAAGATGTTCGGAACGAACTGGTTGGTAACAAATTCTGGGAAGAATTGGCAATAATAACAGAAGAATGCACTGGTATAATATTTGTATTGGGAGACTTCAATAGCAGGGTAGGTATAAAATACGAAATAAACAACACGATATATATGGAGAGAACACCAGAAATAATAATGGAGATTGTATGCTTGATTGGTGCATGTTCCACGATCTAATAGTAACAAATAATTTTTTTTCCAACATAAAGATATTCGTAAGTACACTAAGGATGTGAAAAGTAGAGGTGAAAGATCGATTATTGATTACGTACTAGTAGGGAGCAAAAATAGAGGATTAGTACCAAATGATCACTATTTAATGTATAAGAAGACCAATCTATAAAAAGAGATCGGCGATATTGTGCTAATTACCGGGGGATAATATTACTAAATACAGCAATTACGAAGATATACGCAGAAAATATCGACTAACGATTTGACCAACTGTAAAAGATATACTCGAAGAGTCGCAGAGTGAATTTAGAAAAGGACGAAGTACGCAAAACCATACATTTACAGTAAATCAAACAATAAAAAAATTCTACCAACAAAAGAAGAAAGATTTTTCTGGGATTTATAGATCTGTAAAAGACCTTCGACAAAGTGCCGAGAGAAAGACTGTGGGAAATATTGTGCCAAAGACAGGTTAATAGGAAGATTGTGAGAATAATTGAAAATATGTACAACGGCAATAATATCTACAGCCAAAATAAATATTCCCGTACCATTAGAACGGTCATTGTCATGCGCGTGTCCGCCCCACCCTAACTTAAGCAGCGCCCAAATTCTTCAATACGTAGTGGGGCGTTACGGCAGGTTAGTCGCGCCTGGCCCGTCCAGGGAGTATGTCGTATTAGCTAGTGCTGTTTTACGTAATATCTCTAAGATGTACGTAAAAACGGAGATGTTAGAAATATCGCCTTTCAAATGTTATGGGCATTAAATGTTGATTGCACAAAAGGAGCATAAATCTATTCTTATAAAAGGATAATAAAAAAATATTCTAAAATAAAATAAATTCTTAAAAACCCCATTTGAACATAAAAAAGAATACCAAATTAAAAAAATTCGACTTTCTCTTCGACTTTTCC
>JAWQRJ010005554.1:0-10153 GCA_033557515.1 Diorygopyx duplodentatus | reverse complement strand
GAAATGAAAACTACTAAACTGATGAAAACTAATAAACTACGAAATTTTTTCTTTATTAAATAAATTGTAAAAATATTATAGAATAAAAATATAGAACAGTATTAAAGAATAAAAATAATAATGTCATGCGCTGAAAGGTTTAAAGAGGAAGATAATTATGAAAATATCAAATACGTAATACTACTGGGTAGGTGGAATATTTAAATGTTCAAAATTAAGAAAAAATTGTAATATAATCTTTAAAAAATCACAAAAAATACAACTGATTAAACAAAAAAAAAACAAAAACCAGGGATTACTCATAAGAGTATAAGCAAAATCATGGTTCAACCCATTTTTTAATACAATCGAAATTAATACCCATCCCCTTATTTAAACAGAGTAAATTTATAAAAATGATTAATAATATTTCTTCGTTGAAATTTAAGAATTTTTATGCCGATAACTAAAAGAATTATGATTAAATGCTATTTTTTATTCAAAACTACATAGTTTTATTTATAATCTGTGAAAATTTCAATAAATTCCATTGCTTATTAGTTGAGATGTGATTTTTTGAAGAAAACGTTTCTTATCAAAATCATCAAATTATCAAAATCAATAAATAAATTAAATCTAAAATAAATAATCGTTTATTCATAATCGTTTATGGGGGGTCATAAATAATAGTGATATTAGAAAGGAGATACTATATTTCAGATAATTCTTGTTATCAAATTTCCTTTTCCCTGGATAATTCCTTTTCTCTTCATCAAACCCCAAAAAATCATTGATGCACGAATTTCCATCATGCATTGGTACGATTTTTGTTTGTACGTTGAAAAGGTGAATTTTAAAACAATTGACAACTTTACGTCATTCACAAAAATACTTTTTTTGTAATGTAATTATGTTTTGTTGCAGTTCATGTAATTAGTTAAAAAATTAAAAATAATTCCAATTAACTATTTGATGTTAAAAAAGTGAATAATTGAAGTGTTAGTGTGAATAATTATAAAATTCACAAAAAATTCTGACAAGATTTGAATAATTAAAAAAATTTAAAACATGGAGAATTGAACGATTGTACTTCTTTTATAATTAAAAAAGGGAACTCAAACGTTGATTTTTGTAAGAGGTTAAAAGCTGAGGCGTTAAAAAATAATTTCAATTAATTTGCCATTCCTTTGATGTTTAAAGAAAGTGGACAATTAAACGTTGTTGTAGGCTTCTTTAAAGTTTAAACTTTAAATTTATTTCTCGTCTCTTTATTTATTAAGCAGTTTATTACCATTTAACAAATTTACAAAGAAATAAACGTTGAAAAATAAATTCTAACTAATTTATCCTTCGTTAACAAATTAAAAGTGGAAAATTGATATATCGAATGATGATTATATTTGCTAATTTAAAAGGAAAAGTTGATTGAAAAATGACATTAATGAAAACTTATAATACGCTTTAATTAATTTGTCAGTCACAAAAATACAAATATTTCTAGAGTAATATATTGTTGTCATCCACTTAGTTTAAGTTTTAAAAAAAACTTGAAAAGGTGAAATAAAACAATTCACAAATGACTTTTCGTCATTCACAAAAATACCATTTTTTGTAATGTAATTAGGTTTTGTTGTAGTTCATGTAAAGTTTAAAATTTTAAAATAATTTCAATTAAGTATTTGGTGTTAAAAATGATAATTAAAAATGTGAATATTTGAAGTGTTAGTGTGAGATTGTAAAATTGACAAAAAATCTTGGCATGAATAATTAAAAAAATTCAAAACATGGAAAATTGAACGATTGTACTTCTTTTAGGATTAAAAAAAATCAAACGTTGATTTTTATAAAATCTAAAATGCCATGAGGTCCAAAATTGATTTCAATTTATTTGTCATTCCTTTGATGTTTAAGGAAAGTGGACAGATAGAAGACAAATAAATCAATGAAATTATATTTTATAACATTACAAAATTGAGATACTAAGAAAATTAATAATTTAAAATTGCCAAAAAATCTGACAAGACTTGAATAATGAAAAAAAATTAAAAACATGAAAAATTGAACGATTGTACTTCTTTAGGGTTAAAAAAGGAAATCAAACGTTGATTTTTATAAAAGCTAAAAAGCTAAGACTTTAAAAATTAATTTCAATTAATTTGTCATTCCTTTGATGTTTAAACAAAATAGACAAATAGAAGACAAATAAATCAATTAAATTATATTTTATAACATTACAAAATTGAGATACTAAGAAAATTAATCATTTAAATTTGACAAAAATCTGACAAGACTTGAATAATCAAAAAAATTAAAAACATGGAAAATTGAACGAGTGTACTTCTTTTAGGGTTAAAAAAGGAAATCAAACGTTGATTTTTATAAAAGCTAAAAAGCTAAGACGTTAAAAATTGATTTCAATTAATTTGTCATTTCTTTGATGTTTAAAAAAGTAGACAAATAGAAGACAAATAAATCAATTAAATTATATTTTGTAACATTACAAAATTGAGATATTAATAAAATTAATAATTTAAAATTGAGACTGCAATAATTAAAAAAATTTAAAACATGGAGAAGTGAACATTTGTACTTCTTTTATAATTAAAGTCTCGATAGCTCAGTTGGTAAGAGCGTTTCGGTGCAGACGAAGCGGTCGTGGATTCAAATCCCGCAACCATTTTCCGTAACAATAGAACAATAACAATAGAATAACCCCAACTAACCTTAAAGCAAACCTCGCATTGAAACGGTTTCACCGACGAATGTATGTGCGTGTGCTGCTTCAACCCTGATGATGTCGCAAACGTTTTGCCACAGTCAGGACACGCGTGACTCCTCGCGCCCACGTGGTGCGTCCTTATGTGCCTCTGTAAGTTACTTGGATCAGTAAAAACCTGTAAAACCAATTCTCTTGTCACTCAAAAGCTGCAAAACTCTTTTGAATTCACAAGATTGCATTTTTTCTATCGTTTTTTCCGCGCTGTTTTTTTACGACTCACCTTAGTGCAGTTCTCGCAGTGGTATTTCCTGTGTTCTCCGTGAACAACCGAGCGATGTTTGATCAAATTGGGTCTGTAACTGTACGCTTTGGGGCACAGTTCGCATCTGTACTCGTCCCTCCTGTAGTTGTGTTTCGTTACCAGATGATCATCTAATCTAAAATTTAAAAAAAAATTGTGGATTTTTTCATGAAATTTAATTTTTGATGGGTTCCTTCTCACGGGATCTTATTTGTAGTCTTCTAAAGATAATTAATTTCAAAGTCAGGTCTCTATAGCTTCAAAACTTACTTACACAAATTGAGGCAATCGAAAATGAAATCATTCAATTTATACCAATATCAATCATGAAGCTAATCCATTACTCTTTATTGTCACGTGTAAGTGAGATTAGAGCTATCACGATCATGTGAACTATCGCAGGTGACTAGACTTTTAAATAAATAATCAAGCGAAGCCATCCAAAGCTTTAGTACATCAAGATATATTTCGAATTAAATATACAGGATGTTACGAATGTTTTAGGACATCCCCAAATGCTAACGCGTGATTCGTTTTGATGTAAACTGTACAGTCTAGCATGTCACGCAGTCATTTATCTATTTTTTCTGTTCTTGTAATGTTAGAATAGAGGACCCTGTGGACAAAAAAATAAATAGGGGTATGAAATTTCATGAGAGAAGCACAAAATTATTAATGGTACGATACCGTGTTGATCTGTTGATAAAAATAAATGTAGATAATTAAGAATGGATTCCCCTCGTGGGAGGTATGAAAATGTTAAAGCTTTGGGGCATTGAATTCACTTATTTCTACTTGATTTATTACGCCTACTTTCTATTAGTATTTTATTAAGTAAATAATTTTTTTTTAATTTGTTTTTAACTTACTTGTCAACATCTCCAAATGGTTGGTCACATACGCAACATCTGCATTCATTTTCATCTTCTTCAGCGTCTTCCCTTTCGTCTTCAACAGTTCCAGAATGTTGAGAAGCTGAAAAATAGCAGTAGTTAAAAATAGCAGTAGTAAAAAATCAAAGTATAGCATACATTTAAAGTATGTCGCAATTAAAGTGAAATTTCATAGAAATAGACGTTTCCCATAAAATAATTAGAATTCTCACGTTACTATGGTACACACACACAACTAATAATACCCCGAATTTCAATTAAAAAACTCGAAATTACACGGTAAAATGTTTCTTGCAGATGCCAACGTGCAATTTGTAATTCCATTCAAATAAGAGGAAGTAACCGTACCTTCTCGTAATGAGGTCTTACACAGCAGAATGAGAGAAAAACATAATCATAATACACGCTCACACACCCAAAAGAAGCGAATTGTTTATAGGCACTACCATGTGAAACAACAGGTATCACAATGTGTACTGTTTGGCTGCGGGGACTGGCTTTGGGGTTTGATATAATGTGCTGTCAAGCCACCTGTGATCTTATTGGAGGGTTCAAATGTGTATCAACCCCACTGTCAACAGGGCGTGGGTAGAATGTGTGAAAAAGACAGAAAACAACGAGTAAACTGTATATTAATATTAAATTTGGGAGGGTCGTTACGTTTCACACTTTTTGATTAGTAACTTAAAAACTATACTCCTATCTTTCATACAAAACGAGATTTCTTGCGTAAAAATAACCACAGCTTCATTTCGCCGTCTTCCTTCTTAAGGAAGCTTATTTGTGGTCCTCAAAGGATAATAAAATTTCAAGTCCCGTCTTCGAAGGTTGAAAATTAATTTTTGTCCTTTTCCAAAGCTCACTATGGGGATGCAATTAAATTGGCAACATCCTCGATAAAAGCATTTTTTGCGACCCAAAGAAAAACCGCAAACGCAATCGTTGTCGTAAACCGTGAAGCTCTGCCTCGACTTCGCGTCCTGCTTTTCACCCTCGGCTGGCAACGCTGATTCCTTTCGATATTGCGCGCGTGCTATCTGCTCCTGATTTCACCCTTATTCACGCAGGAAATGCGGTAACCGTATCCGTTGTGGCACCTGGCCCTCTTGACTTCATTTGACACAATAATTGTCGAAAGGAATGATTTCACGTGCCTGTCCCGTAATCACCGGAATCGCGTCCTGTCGTTATCCTGTGCTTTCGTCAAAGCTCCGCGAGGGGGGTGGTTGACAGGTAAACTTGATTTCCATTAACCGATTTTATTTTCGTTATTGAATATTCGAATTACTGAAGGAGAATTGTTCTGTTACAGTTAAAAGTCGAAAACAAGATTATCAATCATCAGGGGGGTGAGAAATGAAAGTTGATCTAACCCTGCGATAGGTAATATTGCGTAAATAAGCGTTCATAAAACGAAATGTGGCTTATGGAACGCGTGTGCGTCCACAGGGTATAATAAATAATATCTGACACCCATATGGGGTGGTATGTCTCTATTATAATCCCTCTAGTGAAAGGGTTGGGGTGCAATGAGAAAGAAATGATAATCTTTTTTGGCAGACGTTTGATAACAATTTCACAGAGCACGTGTCTCGAAAATCACTAGTTTCGAAAATTCGAATTTACAAGTTTTCGACTGAATATCTTAATTTCCCAATAAACCATCCCTTAAATGGGCCATTAAAGGGTTGAAAGCTTTGTATGAAAAAATAGGGAGCAAGCCAATAAAGTCATCATACCCTTTGACACATGTATTCGGTTTGGATCATTAGCGGCACAATAGAATAAACTATGTTTAACCCCTTTCACGGGGCGGGAGTTAAATCATAAAGCAAAAAGGGGGCACTATCGATCCCCCGAAAGCTTAAAGCTCAAACTCCCAGCTGCGCGTCCGCGACTAAACTTATCACACAGACCAATCTGTGCGGCTTAAAAAAAAAGCCAGTAAGGTCAATTTGCCAATCGGAGATTTCATTGCGACGATTTCCGCTTTGAAGGGGGGTGCATTTCCGGCGGGAACGACGCGAGCGGCTTTCCATGGGAAGATGTGGATCTACCGCAGAGTGCGCGAACCATATGGCACGGGTTAACCGAATTGTTTTAACGAATTCAAGCGATCTAACCAACAGAAAGGCAGATGTTATTACCGAAGTTGTACACCTGACTTTTTCAAACTCAACGGTCAGATTTAGTAGGGGGTTGGCTTATTAAACATGCGATTCCATTGTTTTATTAAGGCGAAAGTAATTATTTGTAAGTTCCCTCTTATGGAAGCTTATTTGTAGTCTTCAAAAGACGAACAATTTCGAGGTCCCGTCTTCATAGCTTCAAAATTCATTTTAAGCCTTCCAAAAGATTCAGTCAGGGGATTCAATCATTAGATTTTTTTCCTGAAACGAATTATAAGAGGGCTCGTACTAATCAATCATACTAGATCTGTACAGGATGTGTCATCCCTATAAGTCTTCGTAGCACGGACTGTGATGTAGTAAGTGTAGATTGTGAGTTGAGCGTGTAGTAATATTTGTCAGATATGCATTTGTAGATATATAACTACCAGAGATATAAACTTGTACACTTATCAAAACGAATTTTAGTGAGTTCCTTCTTAAGGAAGCCTCTTTGTTGTCTTCACAGAAAAGGAAATTTCGAGATCCCGTCTTCATATCATCAAAATTGCTTTTAATCCTTTCAAAAGATTATCAATTTCGTCATCTTTGAGGACATAATTACTCTTTAGGCGTTATTTTTTTTGTTTTCAACACACCTATGAAGGAAATGCATACGTTATATCCCATAGCCGTTGTTGTTCGGTCATGGTATATGGTCGACACAGGTGTACACCTTGGCAAGTCTTCTGAAGTGAAACGACTACCCATAAGGTACCTACCGGTAGGGCACACCATAAGGTGGGTGCACAAGAATATAATTACACCGGCAAGAATATAATTAGCGCCGTGTGAACGATCGGTTTTGAATTTCCCGAACCGTGAACCGTACGATTTAATTTCGACGTTTACTCACCAGTTTCCCTGTCGGATCTCTCGTCTGCAGAAGTGGAGTCGCCGAACATATCCTGCAGGTTCAACGGTTCCTTTGGCTCCAGGAGTAGCTCCTCTCCGCCGGAAATGTTGGAGATGACTTCATACCAGAGCTAAACAAACGCAAGTTTGAGTTGTTGAACGTTGCAAAAAGAGGTAATATTTACTTGTCCGCTTTGTAAGAAGTGTCGGACGTTGTAGGAGGACTTTCCTTGCGCGCTCCTGATTAGTTTTAACCAGTTTTGCGTGTCCAGGGAACCGTCCAGCCATCCTCTAACGCTCGTCCCAGCGACTACCTACAAAAAAATAACATTTCTAACCAAACAAACTACATGCAGTTTATTTTTCACAGATAGATATGGGTGTTTGATTAGTAATTCTAAGAAATGTCATCTTTTATTACGTCATCTCTAAACCTTCTAATCTTTTGAGTGTGACATAAAATGTACACGTTTAATATTCAATATTTTTTATTGAAGACGTAATTTTCTTTTATTAATATTACTTAACGTAGAGCACTGTATACGTTCAAGATATCGGTTTTTGTACTTTAGTAAAGGCGTGAGCTAAATTTGCCAGGAAATTGTTAATTATTAATTTCAGAGGCAGATAAATCGCCTATAGTACTTTCATTTGTCTATTTTTTGCCTTAGGCAATGCAGCCGTTAGCTGGCTGGCGATAGTTCTAATTAGCAGTATCAAATGTATATCAAATAAGTTGTCTATTATGTAACGTGTTAAACGTAGCCTATATACAGAGCTTTAACAAAATTACTACAGGGTGTTTTCAATTAACTTATTTATCCCTCCCACCCGCAATTTCTTCATCATTAACCTTTGGCAGGAACCTCACGCTTTCACAGCTTAATCGTCACATCAACCGAAAATTTAATGACCCCTAGAAGAGAAGACGATATCCATTAAGCCACAAGGGAGTGTTACTCCCATCAATTAAGGGCTCTACTTTGTTTCTCCCCCACCCATAGTGAGTTGTTAAATCGTTAGGGGTCGCAGGAACACTTCTCGACATCGCTTATGATCTTATCCGGGCTCCCCCAACGCGATTTTCTGTCTCCGGTAAATTTTAAATCGACGAAAACTTATCGCCATCTGTGAGGAACCTCACGAACTACGCTCTCTCACCTGAGTAGTGAGCACGCCTTACAGGTGAGAGCGACCAATCATGTGCAGGCCAAGACAGGTAGATATAATGTGCATCTACTCGCCGCGAGATGGCGCTTGAACACTGCAGGCGGGTTTATCGGATTTTTCCGCGAGTTTCCCGCACTTCTCTCGGCGGAGGAATGTTTAATGGGCCGCCTTTTGAGAGTTCGCCCCGAGAAAAACCGTCTTTTGTGGCGGGAAAATCGATCTTCGCGATGCGAAGATTGAAAAACGCGACGGGGGAGTCAGCGACGCGCAAAAAGGGGGGATGCTACAATATTTTTCCATTTACGATAAACAATGTAAACTAGGGGGATAAATATTTTTTATATTCACTCGGATTATAAATGACCGTTTCTAAAATTGTCAAATTCGGCTGGAAAACTATTCCAGCACGTCCTATTTGTACCGCCAAATGTTGCAATGACACCTCTAATTGCAGTTGGCCCTGGTGTCCAGTTCGCACCGCGTGCATGGTCAATTTTTAAAGGACCCCCCATTTGTCAAACCCTTTACTGGGGCCATCGTAATGTCCGTCATTTGTCTTCGAAATGCTTGTCATGTGGAAGTTGGTATTCTTGTCGGCAGATGTCGATTATCTCTTATTGACCAATAACAATTTGTCCTGAGGGGTGATGTGAATCACTCCACATTAATACTTCCAATCAATGTTAATACAATGAAGACTCTCATCGCAACCTATTCCTCTCTTTTACTATGAAAATTAATTCTGGTAAGTAATTATATACACATTTAAGAATTTAAACGTTTAAAAATTAAACTGTTCTAATGTATAACCTGATTAACCCTAACCATCTTTTTCTTTTAGCTAAAATATCGTAGCCTTTTTATTTGCAAAGAAAAATATTCGTAATGAATAAAAATTTGTTATTTAGTAACTTATATTCATATTTGTCATTTGCGTAGAAGTTTCGTTTTAATGGAAACGTTAAAAATACATTGAAGAATTCTTTTTGACAGTTTCCTTCTCAAAATAGGCTCTTAATTGACTTCTAAGAATAGAGAATTCAATAAGAGCCTTAATTATTAAATCTCTATTTCGAAAATAGCGCGATATTTTAAATTTGGGAGCAACTGTGAAGAAAACCAACATAAGAGTCGTTTTAGAAGCTATCAAATGGAATATTTTTGGGGAAAACTTCACGGGACAGTCTACAATGTGGAAGACCAGCTGCAGCTGAGCATTATTAGCACCGTTGTCAAACTCTGTAAAACAAAGTTAATAATAAATATGAATCCTTTCAGAAAATTCTCAATACCTTCTCTCTTCACTAGTTTATAGGACTTTAAGAGGAAGAATGCGATTATTTGTTTATAACCCCAATTTGCCTCCTAACCCTGTTAATACAGTATTGATTTTCTGTATTTTATCACTATACATTAGTACTTCCAATAATTGTTAATATACTGAATTTGTTTTTTCAATGGACACTTGTTTTTTTATTGGAAACGTTAAAAAACATTGAAGAATTTTTTTTATGGTTTCCTTCTCAACGTAGGGTCTTAATTGACTTCTAAAGATAACATTATTAACTCTCGCCGGCATAGTTTCAAAACTAGCTTTAATCCTTTCAGAAAATTTTCATCGTCTTCTTTCTTCTCCAGTATACAGGATCTTCACCAGTATACAGGACTTTAAGAGGAAGAACGCGATGATTTGTAAAGTATGTTCAATAAAACTACTAGAGGTCGTTATCTCTAGTAGTCCATGACTTTTTAAAGGTAGGTCGTGGTCGTAATGCATCAAGTTTACAATGTTATGCATCAAGTTTACAATGTTTACATAGGTTATGTCAAATTTGTGAAATAAGTTCGTTTTAGAACTTCTTGTGCGGTTTAACAGCTTGATTGATGCTTTGCTAAAAATTTCATGAACTACTAGAGGTCGTTTTTTATTGAACATACTTTATATAACCTAAATTTGTCTCCCAACCCTGTTGATACGGTGTTGATTTTTCGTATTTTTCACTCTACACTAGGACTTCCAATAATTGTTGACACAATGAAGATCTTTTTTAATGGAAACGTTGAAAAC
>JAWQRJ010005553.1:0-10153 GCA_033557515.1 Diorygopyx duplodentatus | reverse complement strand
CAACAAATTGTTTCGATCACATTATTCTGATATATCCAATATAAATTTCTAAAAAAACTAAACACCTAAAATGAAATGTCTGAAGGGCCCAAAGCGTTTAATACTTCAAAATCGCCATTTTCTTCTTCATTAAGGATCCCAAGAAGCTTGTTTTCGATACATAGTAAAATTTTATAGCCTGTATCTTTTATTTAATCTCTTCAAATGTTGTAATTTTGTAATTGATATTGTAATTAGTCATTTCTTTTCGAGATTTCGTTAGCAGTGGGGCTTCTATAATATTTGTGTTCGCAGGTTTATAACTGCAGACACGCAGCGATTCTCAATATTTTATTGGGCAATTGTATTTCCATTTGAATTTTCGTCTTCTTTGTACATAGTTTTTTTAAGAAGAGAATTAGAAAAATATTAACTTATATTTAGATTAAATGAGAAAGAATTTGTTTATTTTTCTGAAAAAACCAAATATTTATTTATCATTAAAAATCGCACAATATTTATTTAAGTAGGAAAATATTTATTTAAAAAAGATCTGGGCCCTATTAATAACAAACAATTTTTTTTTAACGAACACTTTATTGTTAACAAATATAAACAATACTGTGATTATTATTTAATACTTTCAACAGCAATAATAGTAATGCCGACACCATACTGATAAAACAATACTAAACGAAGCAGAAATAATACTTTTTTGTTAACACGCTTCAACTGCGATTGCTATACCCATTCCACCTCCAATGCATAAAGAGGCGATCCCTTTTGTTTTGCCGGTACGTTTCAAATTGTATAGTAATGTTACTAATACGCGAGCTCCCGAACAACCGATAGGATGTCCTAATGAGATCGCTCCACCTGCTATGTTCACTTTATTAGGATCTAAACCTAATTGCTCGTTTACGATGATAGCTTGAGTTGCAAACGCTTCGTTAAGTTCAAACAGATCAACTTCTTCTACAGACCATGCGAGACGTTGCAGCTAATAAACAAAAGAAAAAGGTGATTAATAAAAGAAAAAAATATATGTAACTTATTGATTGAGTACCAATTTTTTAACTGCTGGAACTGGTCCAATTCCCATTTCAATCGGTTCACACCCAGCTTGAGCAAACCCCACAATTTTTGCTAACGGTTTCAAATTTTTCGACTTAACCGTTTCCGTATTGCATAATACCAAAGCAGCTGCACCATCATTAATGCCTGATGCATTTCCTGCGGTTACCGAACCACTTTTTTCGAACGCTGGTTTCAATTTTGCTAAACTTTCCTTTGTTGTTCCGCCACGTACGTATTCATCTGTAACTATAGAGCCTAATTTTGGATGAGATACTGCTACGATTTCATCTTTAAAGTATCCTTTTTCAATCGCTTCCGACGCCCTTTGTTGAGATATTAAAGCGAAATCGTCTTGCCGTTCACGAGAAATCTTGTATTTGTTCGCCAAGTGTTCAATTGTATTTCCCATATGTAGTTTAATCATCGGATCAACTAAACCATCGGCCAAAATCATGTCTTCTAAAGGAGCGGTCCCCAATTTAACCCCACTTCTGATAAAAGCACAATGTCTGGATTGCGTCATATTCTCCATACCTCCAGCGATAACAATTTTAGATTCCCCGCTTTTAATCGCGTTATATCCGTCGTAAACGGCTCTTAAACCGGAACCGCACACCATGTTCACGGTTCGAGCGGTTACGTCCAACGGTAACTTCGCTCCGAGGCACGCCTGCCTAGCTGGGTTTTGACCGTGGCCACCCGTAAGCACTTGACCCATCACTACTTCGTCTATTTCTTCTGGCTTTAAACCGGAACGGTTCAATGCTTCTTCGATGACGGTTGAACCGAGAGTAATGGGTGATACCGTTAAGTATTGTCCATTGAAAGCACCTAGTTTCAATTAAAAATTAAAAAAAAAATCATAAATAAATAATATTAGTAAGAAATGTTCATTTGTTTGCATCGCATATTAACATCACATGGTTAATCGTAAAAATATCTGTTTTGCAAAGAATGTGTTAATATGAAAGAATACATGGTTACAATGTTATTTTTTGAATTTCAGAGTTATATGTAATGTATTAAAAATTTTAATTAAAAGTGTGGTTTAAATTCGAAGTAATACGGTATATACTTTACCAATTCCAGTACGGCAACCCGATACGATGTATACCTCAGTCGTCATAGTGATTTGAATTTCTAAGAGAGATAAAAATAGGTAAGTGTAACATAGGTAAGTGTAATATTTAACTGTTTATGTAAAGTGAAAGTTGAAAAAATCATATGTCACCCAAATTAATCGCCCATAGATTATTTAAATTAAACAATTTTTTGCTACGTTGCAAGTTTTTTTATCTTTCGTGATTTGAAATTGCATAATATAATTTTAAAAATACTCACTTTTTGTGTCGGCAGCAATGATGTTCGTTTGATAAGCCAGATACAATTGAAAATGTTAGGTTAGGTGATCACCGACCTGAAGTTGGTTGTCCACTGGAATTCTATTCGCGATCTGCTTATATACAGAGCCCTGTAATTTACTCTTGAAATTCATGAACTCCCGATACAAAATATGAAATTTGGCGTACGCGCTGAATTTCTAGGTGAACTTGACCGTGTGGTGCGGATCCTTGAAAATTCCTTTCTAATTTACCGTATTTTTTTTTGTGACGAAGATGATATTTGATGAAAATTCGTTAAAAAGGACAAATTTGTTATTTTACTTAGTTGTTTTTTTTTCTTAAAGCTAATGAATTTATGAATGTTTGATTTTAAAAATATATAGGTATCGATTTATATTTTTACTCATAATAATTAATATTATGGTTATATATTTAAATTTCAGTTTTTAGTAACTATAAAAAGTTTCATTGATTTAATTTAATTTGATATTATAATTATAAAATAAACTCGACTGCTAATTTTCCAGTACGTAGTAATTTCATATTCATAAGTTTTTAACTGATAATACAGGAATCTGTAAGATGATAATAAATACAATTTTGTTTCGCATATAAACAAATTTTATGATTGTATTAGGTGAGAATGAACATGTCGAAGTTATTTTGATTAAAATTCTATTTTATTTCATATAAATAGTTCCTAATGTTCAAATAATGCTGGGATGTTTGACGTGTAAGACAAGTGCTGCCACCATTGCCGAAGTAGCCGTCCGTTTATAACTTCACATTCTACATTATATTATGATATGCCGTTTGTGTGAGTGTGGTGGTGTTGTGTAGTGACTAGTGCCAAAATGGCAGAAAACGGTCAGGACAACTCAGATCAATTAAAAAACATTGGTAAGTAGCTTTTGGTTTTCCCACTAGACACAGGCAGGATATTTTTAAGAGACGGAGGGGTGGGTTATTCATTATTTTACCCCCTTGTTTCTGTACGGTTATATAATCTGGAAGGTTCCAACAGCTGTAGGTTGTTAACTCCTTAGAATATTAAAAAAGTAATTAATTTACGGTTTTTGCACAGGAAATACGTGGGATTGTTATGCAGCATTGACCAGTTATTTGATCTTAACTGTATTGTGCCTCTACAAGATGACCTCGTATGTATTTTTTGTATGGGAGGGCCACCCTAGCTTGTTATTTTCTAATTCAAGTAGATTTTTTTCGTTAATATCTCGTGCAAAAAACAATGGCTATCTCCAGTATATAAATAGCAACAAAACAATATCGACCATTGACGAAATTGAATCGAAAAACAATTGCCGGTAGAAAAAATGTCACCAGGACTCTTAACCATAACCTCTAAATGTGAAATTTACTAATGCACCACGTTTGTGGGGAGATTATTTATAAAACGTAGAATGGCATGTGGCTGGTCAACTTAACCCTAATTCTTTGTTTTGCGTTTTTGTTTTGTGTTCTGCGTCTGCAGTATTTTTGGAAACACTCCTAAATACCACACGAATATTTCCCATTTTATCTTTTGGGTTTTACGCCTTGATACCCCAACTTTATACCATTATCTCTCGCGTAATCGTTTATTTAGTAAATTTTATGAAATTTTTTCCTATCCATCAGTGATTCATATTCATCAGTGATTCGAAAGATAAATTTTTTTTATTTATATACTATTTAAAAATGGCATTTTAGTTGCAATGGCCAATTGTAGATGGCGCTAGTCGTCCCTTCAATAAAATTCTAATTGTAATGGTTATTTTTAAATACTGATGCAATGTACTTTTTGTTAGGATCGATGTAAAAATCGGGAGAAAGTCACATTCCTCATTTAATGTACAGTTTATTGTAACTATTCATTGCAAACTATAATTAGTGGTTATCTTGATTAATACTAGTTGCTGCCGGCAACATATCTCATTGCTTTTACATTAATTTTTTTCATCTAGGAACCTTTGTTACCGACATCAAGTAAAAGTTGCGTATAAACTGTATATGTTCTAATTCTAACATAAATAACTAAAACCTCTTTACAACCGTATCGTATATACCGGGTGTGAGAAAAGTCTGGAAACGGTCAAATATCTCGAAAACGAGATGTTCTTGAGAAAAATGTTTCGAACCAAAGTTGTAGAGTTTTAAACGTTCTATTCAACGATCATATCCGTTTGTCCTTGAGTGGAGGGGTGAAGGCTAGGTCAAGCCCAACGTGATTTTTTTAAATGGAACACCCCTTTTTGGAGTTTTGCCGATAGAGCGCTCCACCCCCGAAAACGGGCGATTCCGCAACTAAAAAGGTTACCGTTGTTCTTACACCACATCCGCCTATAAATCCACCAAGTTTCATTTAAATCGGTGAGACACACTTGCCTGTGTTCCCTTGTAAGTGGTAAAATGTTGATCACATGTAGCAGCCGAGAAATAAAATTCTACAGCTCAAGACAGCTTCATCTAAACTGTCCTTGATTGGCCGAGTTTTTTAAAACATAACACAACAACAAACCGTCCGTATTATGCAAATAACAATAATAAATACATTGGAAGAGTCTCCATCTAGTGGATCGTAGTGAAGGTAGAGAAAATAGCATTTGCAAAAGAAAACTGTATTAGGTATAATGCTTTATTTTACGTGAAAAAAAAACATTCTCTGGAAGATGGCACTCACTGTTTTGACGCATCGTCGTATAGTTCTACATGTGTTATAAATGGGAACAAGAAATAAAACAAACATAAAGTAAAGAAAAGTTTTTGTATACCAACATTACAAAGGCGATAAAAAGGCAAAAGTGTTTTAGGAAGTAAGCCAAAAACAATCTGAAGGCTTTTTGAAAAGGCAAAATGCAGTTCAGAGAACTCTTCGATACATCAACAAATAAATTGGACGTAGGTAGAAGCCGGCGTTGGCAAACACGAGGCAGCGACGACGTCTGCAGATTGTTGTGCATGAATGGGATGGACACAAGGGAGAGCATATTTATAGTGTGAACAACAGACCTTGGGAGAATTTTAGACAACTTTCTTCGAATCGCGTGCATAATTTCTACTCCAAAATGGTTAATAAAGGAAAACGGTTTGTTATAACTTGTTTTTCCCCGCTTAAATTGATTATGTCATTGCTTAGTTCGATAAAAAATCTTTCTAGTTCGATAAAAAATCTTCTCACCAAGATCGCATAACGTTACGTTATGGTTGAGTGCGTAGCCCATAAAAAACAACTAGTGCTACGTGATTTTAGCCACTGAAAATGATTAGGATACAAAACAGTACAGGTTTAATTAACGGCTTAAACAGTCCAGAGTGCTTTTGGTGCGGTGGGGTGGCCTTGAATTTAAAAATGGGAACCCACAATTCGTTGAACTTTGGGGCAATGCTGCGCCGAAATACCGTTTAAATCGCGACGAACCAAAAGCAATTGAGAACGTTTTTGATTGTGTTGAAATGTAAAAATAAACAAACAATTGTTAGTAGAAAAGTTGCTTTGCCACTTGATTATCTCCTAATTTCTGCAGTATCTGTAGCTATAATTATATTAAGGTAGTAATAATATTAAATTTGCGTCGTTAGTGTCCCTTTTTGTGTGTGGGAGTTAACAGACCTCAACTAGGGTTAACCTTAAGGGTAGTTAACTTACTTAATGCCCCTTATGTTTAATTAATATTACCATCCCTTATAATTGTAAATTGGGGCTCCTTTAAAACTTGCTTCGAAGAAATTAGTTATTTTTTCAATCACGCCACTGAGACCCGATCTCCTAAGCGTAGGCGTACCAAAATAACTCCTCTCCCGTCTATATTTAGCACGTCAGATCGATATCTAAAAGTCCACACCCCCTTAAAAGCTCTGCGGAAGGGCGGGAGCGGGCCACAGCGTGTTGCGCCACGTTGCCCCCCGATTTTTCGGGTCCATTTCCCCTACGCACATTCGGATTTCGTCACAGTTTTAAGTACACATCCGGCTCTACGGTCCGGCCGGCAAAAAAAGGGGGAAGCCATGTGCGATCCGTTTCTTTCGATTCGAAGGAGAAGTTCGCAATTGCGATTCCCCCGCGAAAGAATTGCCGGTAAAGTCGCCACCACGTACTTTGCCCGGCCGACACCGCGCGCCGGACCCATTTCAATAGAAAACTTAAGAATCCGGTTGGCCTTGACGGCGGCGGGAGAGTTCCACGTCGCGTCGTCCGCGAATCTACGACATCTGCCGGCGCGTTCGCCGACACACCCACTACTGAGCGTGCGCGTGCGCAGAGGGCCGCTCGTAGGGACTCTGCACCTTCGATCCGTTACAGAGCGGAAAGGTAAACATCGCGACACCCTCTCGCGATTTTAGGTCTGGCACGGAGAGGACGGGATGTTGTGTGTGCGCGCCTGTATATACTGGATGGCCGATAGACATAACAAATGTTACGGTGGTGTGAGATGATTTATAGGATACAGTTTTTGCTGTTTCCTAATATATACTGATTTGAATAAAAACCGCAACACCCAGTATTAATAAAGCAATTTAGTTGAAATTTTTATTAAAGCAATAGCTTAATGTAGATAAGAAATGATTACAAAATTAAATGGAAACAAAAGAAGTTATTAATTAATTTATTATATTATATTAATTTATTATAACTTTGTTACAAGTACGTATGACGAATACGATCTGCATCTAGTATCTAGCATCTAATAAAATTAAATTAATTTAAAATATAACGGAAGACAATTTGAACACTTAATTCGATAAAAACCCGTCTAAACACACACAGACAGAGAGGGTTTGGAGTCGTTAAATAGTGTGGAAGTGACGAACCACGGGGTCCTGATCTCTGATGTGACACACCCACGCACACACACACACAGGGGTGTAAAGTCCGACCATGCAACGCGCGGTCGGTACCCACGCGGTACATCCTGGATGATCCTAATGCTTGCGGCATCGTAAATTCTAAAGCTCATATAACTCAGACAATTCTCAACAAAAACAGGTCATCAAGTAGCGTTTTGGAAACGCCTCGGTCTCATTTTTAACACTGTGTAATAAAAAAGGGGTGTTCCATTTAAAAAAAAACACGTTGGGCTTGACCTAGCCTTCACCCCTCCTCTCAAGGACAAACGGATATGATCGTTGAACAGAACTTTTAAAACTCTACAACTTTGGTTCGAAACATTTTTCTCAAGAACATCTCGTTTTCGAGATATTTGACCGTTTCCAGACTTTTCTCACACCCGGTGTATAGGGTGAGCGTTCAAACACGATGAGCGTTCATTAGAAAGATTTGGAGAATCAGGTAAATTACAACATTGAAAGTTTGGCATTATTGATTTTTTGGGTACGGCAGTCTTAACTAAAATATTTTCAACTTTTGATCACTTCCGGTTATACCGGAAGTGGTACTCAACTTGCTTATTCTAATGGAAGACCTTGTATTTTATTGCATTTTTGAATTCTATGTTAAAATTTAAAGCAACTTTGTGTTACATTCCATATACTGAATATTAACAGTTCCTGAGATATGTCAGTTTTAACAAAAAAAGTGATTGTTACATTGAAACCCTTTTAAATGACGTGTAAAACAATAAGTATTGCAAATAAAGGAAATTTATTTGGCCACGTTAAAGAGATGGCAAACCTTTATTGGAAAGTTTGTTGATTTTTTTAAAATATTTTACAGGGTGTTCAAAATATTTTTTTAAATACAACGTTAAAAAAATTAGCAAAAGTATTTTTTTTTTAAATGAAAACCTTATTATTTCTATACATTTTTGAATTCTTCTAAACAAATGATATTAACTTTCTGTAGAATATCCTATGCCTAAAATGCTTTGTTATTGGGATAAATCAATTTAAAGAAAATGTATCGAAATGAGCAATTTTAATTAATAATTCTACATTTGAAGCGACTTAAAAGAACAAAACATATTTTAATTATAATAAATAAACACAAATAGAAATTCAACTGATCAAATCTTGTTACTTGTAACGCTAAACTAAAAAAGAAAACGTATCAAAATACGATCAAATAAAGTGTGTAATCGTTTTCTTTTTTAATTAAAGAAAGTGTTCAAAAACGCTGCCATTTTGCCCCAAACACAAAGTAATTCTTTTGAGAACGCATCTGTTTGTTGACAAAGTGATGGAATTGCCACTAATATTATTAAAATCAGCGCGGACTCTACACTGCATATCATTCTTGGTTGTAACAGGATCTGCATATGTATACCATATTTTTAATGTATCCCCAAGCATAGAAGTCCAAAGGTGTTAAATCAGGAAAACGAGGTGGGTACTTGTATGGACCATTATTAGCGATCCACCTATCTTCGAACATATCATCTAATATAGATGAAACGGCCATTGTCCTATGGGAGGGAGCACCATCCATTTGATAAAACGCACTGTGAATCTCTTCTTCTGGAAGATGTTGTAGTGCTTCTCCCACAACATTTCCCAATATGTCTACATACCCCTCCGCATTCAAGTTTTGATAATAAAAATATGACACAAAATGTTTCCGTTTTTTACGGCACAAAATAAATTAAAACTCCAAGAATCTTGGAAATTGCGTTCTCGAACAACTCTCGGATTTTCCCAAAAATTACTATTACGCCTGTTATAAAGGCCATTTCTACAAAATTTTGCTTCATCAGTCCATATCATGTTCTTCGTAAAATTATCATTCTCTTGGCTTTTTAATAAACAACATTCGCAAAATTCAACTCGAGTAGATAAATTTCCATCCTTCAAATTTTGTACTTGATGATATTTGAATTGTTTCCATTTGTGTTTTACTAAAATTCTTTGTATTGTTCGGGTTGAAGTCTAAGAGCAATTTCGGCATCTTTAAGTGAATTAATGCGATATGCAGTAAAGTGTGCCAAGACCAAAATTTCTGTATCCTCGTCATCAAGTAATGGTTTGTTTTTTGAAACTTTTGTCAAAAAAGGAACCATATTCCTTGCAATTTCTTAGAAGCCTGCGCAATATGCCTTTTGCTGGATTTGGACGATCTGGATATCTTTCAGAATATACACGACACGTTATTTCAATTATTCTGTTACATTCTTCATATGTGATTAGTAAATTTAAGAAATCTTCATTAGAGAATCCTAATCGCGACATTTTACAACAAAAACTAACTTATTTTAATAACAATAATGATGTACGTACACAGAGTAAGTTTAACTGTAAAATAAACTATAATTTTACAGTGAATTGGCTGTTTCAAAGCACTCTAGATTTGGAATTGTTAATAACTACTTATACGGATACATTTTCTTTAAACTGATTTATCCCAATAACAAAACATTTTAGGTATAGGGTATTCTACAGAGAGTTAATATCATTTGTTTAGAAGATTTCAAAAATGTATAGAAATAATAAGGTTTTCATTAAAGAAAATGACTTGCTAATTTTTTTTAAGTTTTTTTTTTTGTTAAAACGGACATATTTCAGGAACTGTTAATATTCTGTATAGGGAATGTAGCACTAACAAGGCAACACAGGCAAGTGTGTCCCACCGATTTAAATGCTGCGGAATCGCCCGTTTTCGGGGGGTGGAGCGCTCTATCGGCAACACAACCCTTCGCTATTTGTTTTAATATCTCCAAAACTGTGATACATATCAGAAAAAAGTTAGGATAAATGTTTAACTGTTTTAGTAGTACTAAAGGATGGCGACAATAGTTTTCTTCTTACAATTATTGTTTACCAGCAACAACCCCCACCCCCCAGCGGTATTTCAAATTTGAAAATTT
>JAWQRJ010005552.1:0-10154 GCA_033557515.1 Diorygopyx duplodentatus | reverse complement strand
AACAATATTTTCAATAAAGTTTTCATCCTCATTTGCCTTTTCCATTACTCGCTCACAAAACTCCATCCTCCGAATATTATCCTCGGGAAAAATCTGTTGACTTTTACCGACTTTATAGCTCTTGTAGCCGTGCTTGTGCAAAACACTCGGTATAGTTTTACTGTCCACTACCAATTCCCCGCTAACACGTTTGGATGATTTTGTGTTGTCTGCTTCCACAGCAGCACAAATCATTTCGTCCCTTCTTACTTTCGCTTCAACTTCTCCAGGTGAGCGCTCTCTTAAGTGGCATTTGGTACACTCCTTTAGACAATGACTTTTCTCAAACTTCTGAATAAGTCTGGTAACAGTTTGTCTAGCAGGAGCCGGCCTTCCTGCAAAAGATTGTACGAATATATCGTGGCAATCGCTTGCAGACCTGCCACCGTAATACCACTTGATAAGTTGAAATTTTTCTTCAGCGGTGCAGACACCCATTTCTTTTAATCATGTTCTCTAGAAATAGATTTTATAGAAATCTGCTCTGTGTCCTAACCAACTCAATAATAGTGCCGTAATGCCGTCCGGCCGTCACATCGGCGTCTTAATCGCGTCGAATAACTAGAGTAGGCGCGGCTTAATAGACACTATACGCTAGGATTGGGGAGACAACCCTGCCTTGTGTGGCGTACTTGCCGGCATGGTACGAGTAAATTTCCTCGCACTGTATAGGAGGATATTTTATTAAATATGGTGCACACTATTTACCCTCATATTTTGTTTTTAATTTTTTTAATTCCATTTTCACCTATTTTGGGTAATAGTTGGTCAATCTGAATTAATAGAACCATAAAAAAAGTGTAATAGATTCCAAGTGCAAAACAAACCTAATGATTTATTGCTGGTTTTACCATTGTTTACATTAAATAACTTATTCCACGAAATTTAACTAAAAAAAAATATCAGAAAAATTGATATCAATTTAAATTTGCCGCTTAAAGTAATAAGCGTAATAAGAGTAACGCTTCCTGCTCTCAGAAGTCGATATTTGAATGCTTCTCAAACTGATATTTCTCGTTGCTAGGCAACAAGCTGCCAACTATTTCCTGGTGTAAACGTGACTCTGTCAATTACTCCTTTTTAATAAAAACTGAGTAGGTGTAAATCATCAGACGACTTTCTCTTATATAGTTTAAATATTGAGGATGCTTTTGTTCTTATAAATTTATGAAAGACATGTGATATGTGAGTATTGTTTAACAATGAAGGAACCTTGCTAAAAATCGATCGATTTACGAATTGTTCTTAAAATTTTAATGAGTAATAATTGTAATGCAATAAAATTAAGTTAACTTAATGTAGGCATTATTGCCCTGTATTAAATCAATGCAGGTCAAACAATATACAGGCGTCTAGATATGCAACTAAAGTTGTGTAATGTCTGGAAGAAATGGTACACACAGTATACACATTAAAACTGGCTTATATCATACAGGGGTGAAATTACTGTAGCTTTTAAATGAATAATCTTTTCCTGAAACGAATTATAAGAGGGCTCGTACTAACCAATGATACTAGATCTGTACAGGATGTGTAATCCCCATAAGCCTTCGTAGGACGGATTCTGATGTTAGTGCGTGTAGTAATATTTGTCAGATATGCAACCAAATACAACGGGTTGTAACACCTGGTTGCATAACTACCAGACATATAAGCTTGTGCACATACCGTGACAGCTAGGATGATGATGGGTGCGACGTGTATTTATAAATATTATTTTTTTGCAAAAAGCCATTTAGAAGGGAACAAAAGATGTAAAAATGATTATTATTTTGCTTACTTTTTCCTACTTATTAAGGTAAGATTATGAGTTTATGAGCAGTATTTAGAAATCAGACTCAAAAACCGTTTATTTATTACAAAGTTTTTAATGATTTTAAAACTTCATACATCAAACTAACAATAAAATTACTAAAAAATCAAAATTTAGTACATAAAACTAAACCATACAAAGTTCAGCAATAACAAAAACGTAAGAGATTAAGTAAGATAAACAGAATATTTGTAAACAGTTGCCTTTCACAGTTTTATTCGGACTTTCCCTACTGCACTGCAGTTACCAGAGCCAAAAAGCTTTCTGGAGACACTTTCAAATATGCAACATATTATTTATAAATTATTATATTCGTGTAATTATAGAATTTATTAGACAATACATTACTAGTTTATTTTTTTAATGTAATATAGCAAATCTATTCTAAATATGTAGATTGAATTATTTATTAAAGAATTGTAAAAAAGCCTTTTTTGTTCTTGTTTTAAGATTGAAACCTTAATGCTTTATCTTAATTAAAAATTAAATCGACCAAACAGTACTGTGACTTTAATTTGACTTTTTCTTTGCTGAAATAGACGAAAATCTCCTGTATATATTCTGTATATGCGAAAATGTTACCATTCGTTTTAGAATACCATAATTCGTCCAGATATGTCAAAATCTTACCATCAAATTTTTTGGACCGAATGTATTACTTTGTCTTATACCTTCAGGATAAGAGAAAGTAAACAGACTAAACCACAATATGATCTTTTCCATAAATATGGTAACAATTCAAAAACTACAACTATTAGTTTTAAGTTTTATTAGTTTCTTGTATTAGTCAATTATTATTAGACTAACAATCATATGGGGGTACCTAAGCTGTTCGGTCATTCTTTTGTTTTTCCAAAAAAATGCATCGCCTACTACATGAAAAAATACATCCGAAATCATCAGAAACAGAAAAAATCAAGTAATTTAATAATGTCAAAACCAACTATGGTTTCTATTAAAAAAAAAAACAAATACAACTTTGGGTCACATCTCGAAACTGGTGGGAGGTAAAAAATATTTTTATACTCTATCCTACAGAATGTTTTGATATCTACAACTTTTTCCCTCGAAATTTTTGGATACGATAAATAATATGGAAAATATTCGCCTTTGAAGAAAATGACGAGTTTCAGTTCTTTCAGGATATCTAGTATGCGACGCATTTTTTTTTTTGGAAAAACAAAAGAAGGTCTGAACAGCTTAGATAAACACCCCCATATTGTTCCTTTCAACCGACTCTGTAGCTCTTACCGTTAAGAGATACCAATGGTGGGCATCGAATTTGGGACACCTGTATATCGAATATGTTAGAAACTATGCGAAAACAAAGTCGGAAAAATATTTAAGCGACCGATCACTAGATTCGTTACAATAATTATTAGTTTCAACTGAACTAGAAATATGCTAACGGGGGTAACTTTGAGCACTTGAAAAAATAAGGTTAGGTGTTTGTTTTTGATTCTCTCCAACGAAATAAAAAAAATTATTTCAAAATGGTTACATAGTTATAATAAATTACGTAGATGATAATACACTTGAAATTCAATAAAACTTGTTACTAATGTTTCAGTAAGTACAAACCAACAATAGTATATTGTGTAACAAGTTTTATAAACAGCACTTTAATCACGAGTTTGATTAATCGCGAGTCGAGCGTTTAGAGGAGTTTATAAAACATGTACACATGTATACAGTACTTTTTCTACGACCGCTATTTCATTAACCAAACAAGAAAAAACTGAAATTTTAGTTACCTAAAATTTGAGTTTTTAATAAATGTCAAATTGTCTAAATTAACTAAAAATTCATAAGCCAAACAAGAACAAAGAACTCAAATTTTAATAAACATATATAATTATTACATTTATAAACAATTAAGGTATTCTAAGTACCCATCATTTCTGGATGCAAAAAAATGTGTATTTCATCGACAAATCCGGAAATAGGGATAATGTTTAAGTTTGTAAGAAAAATAATGTCTAACAAAATAAAGTTTAAATTAAACCTTACCTCACTAAAAGGAGGACAACAAAACAAGAATTTCTATCCCTGCGATAATTTAGCAGCAAAGTACAAGAATTTTTGACACGCACTGTACAAGAAAATACAAGCCTCCTAAACAAAATTACCAGTGTAATCTAGGCCTTACGTCTCGAATAATCACAACACGCAGCTTACTGCGCATAAATAATACATAATACAAAATTAACGCTCGATTAATCAACTACAATAACGAACAACGCATAAAATCAACGATCGACCGCGAAAACGCGTCCCGCTTTTCTGCAATTCTGCGATCGACGCAAGCCGTATTAGCCATTTTTCGAGGTAACCTCGAATATTTGACGGGTAGCCCGGGCAACCGAGCGCGGACCGCGAAAAATAAACAAGCCGACGCCAAGGCGCGGTCGGAAAACGACACAAGCGGACAAACGGGGTCGGAATGTACTTACTCGGTGTTAATTCACGCCTTTTATGCGATGCAGCTTCCACTTTACGATACGATAATAAGAAGTAGGGCCGCCAGAGTCGCGGCTGGTGGAATTACCGGGCATCGTGGGGAGACAATCTGCGCACGCGTGCACTCGAGGACGCGGGCAAAAAGGACACTGCGATCGTGTTTTGTCTCGCGGGACGTGCTGCCATCTGTGCGCCGATCGCGGAGGCGCCGCTGACGGAGCGGCAAATTTTCGATTTGAAAGCGATAAGAGAAAGAATGCTAATGTTCATTTGTGGCAAATCCGTATTGTTATTTAAATGTTAGAAAACCGGTTTTTAATACGTGAGCCTTCCAATTTAAAATATTTAATTTTTTAATACCAACCTTGCAGTGCAAAAACAGAAAAGGTCCTAGTTTTTACATGAAAATTATAGTGTTTTTTATTGAACAGGAGTAGTTGACATGTTTACACCAGGAAATAGTTGGCAGCTTGTTGTCTAGCAACGAGAAATGTCAGTTTGACAGCATTCAAATACCGACTTCTGACAGAAGGAAGCGTAACTATCACTCTAAGCGGCAAATTCAAATTGATATACAAATTTTTCAGTTTTTTTTTTCTGGTTAAATTTCGTGGAGTAAGTTATTTAATGGAAACAATGGCAAAACCAGCAATGGTTTTATAATAAATAATTAGTTTTGTTTTTTAGTTGAAATTTACTACAAATTTTACTATCTTTTCTGTTTATTGTTAGTTACATCGTAATACATGATCTCTATATTTCGTGTTAATAATTATTTTTTCTGCTTCTCTATATGTAAAAGAAAACTAAAAAACAGCGTAAAAATGTTGTTTCAAGTTTACTTAAACAATGGTTAGTTCTTTATTTTATCTTATACTATTAAATGAGGAACTCTTGTATATTTATTTATCCATAGGACGGTTTTTTAAACGCCACACGATATTGGTGAAGTAAAATTCGGAAACCGGAATTTGTGAGGAAAAATTTCTCAACTACGCAACATTTTTTATCATCAAAGAGAAATGCATGTGATATTCACCATTCTAAAAAGCTTAATAATGGCTAGCATTTTGTTTATTTTTGTGTTACATAATGCCTCTGTCGATAGAGAGACTTTTCTTTCAAAAAGTAGCATCATAATTGGTTGGACTGTAAAGCTATAATTTTTATCACTTTTATTATTTTAGAAAGACAATTTTGAAAAATGAAGGTAATTTTTCAAAATTGTCTTTCTAAAATGATAAAAGTGCAAATACTTTTCAATACAGATGTCAATCAATTTTGTTACAAATAAAATATCTTTTGTGGATATTACTTAATAAAATATATTTTCATTTAAAAAGTAAACTTCAAACAAATAATTACAAACGACAAAAATTGAAAACAATAAAAATATCATATCATATTTATTTTATCAAAAATAAACACACCTTTTCACGTGAATAAAATACCTTTTTTGTCAAAATGTCCGTTAAAGATATCGATATGACTTTCCATTTAAAACCTTCAAAAACACATACAAGAACAATGGTCTTCACATTCCCAGGCGGCTGAATTTGCGAATTTAATAATTCTTTAGGCATTCAAAAAGGATTTCGTTGCAATTATTGCAAAAAATTGAGTGGAACGAAGACAGTGATTAAGGAAAATCTGACGTGACGGAGAGCAAAAACTGTTAAACATTTTTTCTTCTTCCATTCCCAAAATTTAAATGTCTTGAAAATTTAAATATTACTCTGAAATTTAACAAATGTTTTATTCACTTCATATAATTAATAGTACAGCACATTTATATTATCTGTCATACTTGAATGAATTTTGGGCTCCAAATTATTATAATGTTACATCCTATTAAGTAAACTTTTAGCGTCAGTTAACTGGATTTTTCGGAGGGTATTCAGGAATAAAGGAAGGTATGAAAAAGGATTCGAATTACATAGGAATTCTAGGTATTTGAAATACATTTTTCGTTTACCTGTAATTTCTGTAGAACACCAGCTTAGTTTTGTAAGAAAATTCACAAAGATTGCCAGGATATTAATACAATATTACTTTTTGTCTTAAAACTAGTCATATAATCACTTTGAAATTTTATCAATGGCTAAATGAATCAAAATAAAATAAAACAACTTTATTTTTATATTAAACATTATACATATATTTACTATAAACATGTAAAATATACAAAACATAATTTTTTTAAAATAATAGAGAACTCAATGTATTTTATTTATATTTTGTAATTGTATTTGTTGTGTAGAGAATACACAACATTGCCCTCTGCATGTACAATTTACAACAAATAAATGTAATGAAAAAATATATCACAGTATGCAATGTAAGTAGTACTTTGAAAATGCATTGCTATTCAAATAAAAACAATAAATCAAATAAGTATAGCAAGAGCCATAGAAATATCTCTCCAAATTACGTAAACAGATATATTTGTAATTGAGTGCATAAACATAACTACATTAGGAATAACTATTTTTTTTCATTTGAATAATCACAATTTGTACTTTTCAGAGTATTCCTACTTTTAAATTATTATTACCATTACCTTATTTTTATTTATTACGTAATTTTTGTTTATGTACATTTCACTCGCCTTTTTAAATCTACTTTTTTGTTTATTATATGTGGAAATACTTTACAATATATACTAGTATATTGTTCATTAATTAGACGTGTATGTACATGAAAATACTAAACGATCTAAGAATTTATTTGAAATTTTTATGGACTTCTAGCGCCTTCTTTGTATGGGGTGCCGAATTTCCTATGGTCTGCAGTGTTTTTCAGAACGCACCCGTTTATTAAATTCCTTGTCAATTTTTTTTTCTGGTTCGACTGATGCAGATTGACCAACTATTTGGTATCTACTCGTATATATTATGTATTTTCTTCTCAAAACGTGTAAAAATGGAATTAAAAAAAATATTAAAAACAAAATATGTGGATAGCATTATTGTAGTTGATAGATTTAGGCCCGGTTGCATAAAGCATAGTTAAGTTCATGATCAAAAATGGCGGAGTTAACAATGCGATTAGCCAATCAGATAGAGAATTTTGAATTTTCAAATTTGAATTGTCCAATCAGATTACTTAACAACGTTGTTAACTTAACATGAAGTTAAGAATGCTTTATACAACTGGGCCTTACTTTGGGTAATCTATATTTTTATTTAATTACTATTAATTAAAGTAAAGTGTTCGTAAAGTTTTAGTCTTAAAATTACATGACTATTTGGTTGTCTTCTGTCGTGGAACCTCCTTTCGTACTCTTACGCAGCTTTGTTAACATTCCGGTCGCAATGCCCGAAGATCATTAGCATTTCTAAATATTCAGCATTCGAATATGACATGACTTTTCGTGTTACCTACTTGTCAGTGAACAATTATAGCTGTCATTATGACAAGAGTTGCCAGATGTCATGAAAAATGAGAGCTGTTCAAGGTCAAAGTTGGACAAATTTACAAGCAATGGCGCTTTCCTATTGGTCATCTTTAACCAATTTTAGTTCTTCTATTATTAATCCCTCGACATTTTTATTACCACTTTATGCACCTAGTTTTTCATTGGGAATCTGCGGTTTTTAGCTATGGCGCGAGTTCTGGGGCACTCTGTATACAGGGTTTTCCATGCAACTGGTTCGTCAGAAGTATTCGATGTTCCAATACTTATTTATATTTGAAATTTTGTAACTCGAGTCAGTTCGTTGTGAGCAAAATATTTTCAAACAAATATCTTTTCTGTTCAACCGAAAGTTGATCAGCTTTGTTATTTCAAATGAAATAGTATTATATTTATTTCGTTTTTTGTTTCTACGTTATAAAATAAGTTGATATTAATAAGGTGTTCCTATACCCAAATGCTTCCGTTTTTGAGTTAATTTGATATTTAATTTTTTGTACTGTTTATCTCCTAAACCTTTGGCATTAAATATTTGGATTATCATCGACGCAGAATGTTTGAAAGTTTTTGTGGGATTAGGTTATACTTGAAGACATTCTTATTGATTGTTCGTGCATTATTTTATCACACAAAGGTGATCAAAATGTAGATCTCTCTTTACGTAATTACAAACGCAAAAAATCGAGATTTTTTAACAGAACAGTCTGATTATTAAAGAACAGCCTGTATCAGAAGCAGAATAGTACCCTCTACAAATTTGTATTGGAGTTTCCTATATCCATCTTTAGTAGTTTTCGAGATATTAATAACTTTTTTGTTACATTTATTGAGGCTTTCAAATTTTCTTTTAGCAGGCCATTAATTTAATTATTATAAAGGTTTATTCTATGCGAAATATGGAGAGATTCGAACGGTGATATTTTAAATCCTAATATCTTTTTCTGAACTTACTTTTTGTCGTAAGTGGTAGGTTAAAAAGCAAGTTCAGAAAAAAGACAAAATTAAGTTATTGTTTTAAGAACTACAACATATAAAGAAATTACTACATTCAAATGTGTTCCGTGTGGCATTATTCGTTCTGCTCAAGACATTTTAACATTCTTGTTTCTACTTCAGTAGCTTCCTAATTCTGTTCAAGGGGTCTTCGTCGATATTTGCAGGTTTGGCATAAAATTACATTGTTCAAATGGCCCCACAAATAAAAATCGTAGAATGGGTTGTGGGTTCTCGCCAAAATCAAAACACCAAACGTTCCAAGAATTGGCGAGAATCCACAACCCATCCTACGAACTGCTACTTCACCATCGTGACCCTTCTAAACGACGGACTGGCAAGAAAGCACCTGCAGTCATTTATCCCAACATACCATCATCCATTGCTCCTGTGTCACATGGTCCCTCCTCTGGAGGATTAGGAACTTCCTGTGTTCCTAATCCTCCAGAGGAAGATGAAACTGGTGATGACACTAATTCGGAAAGTGCGGAAGATTTTGATTACTTTAATTACAGTGCTGGAGGTGGAACCAATGAAAAGTGGAAACCATATTATCCCAACCAAAAGGACCATCATGATTTGATCAGGGACCTTGGTGTTACAAAGTCCAATGCTGAGCTCTTAAAATCTAGACTGAAGTAGTGGAACTCATTAGATGAAAGTGTGAAACTGTCGAATCAGAGGAAGCGACAACAATTTTTCCATTTGTTTCATCAAAGAAGATGAACTCTACACTTGTAGACCCTCGAAAGGTACTAATGCCACATTTGCACATAAAACTGGGACTGATGAAGCAATTTGTGGCAGCGTTGGATAAGGAATCTGCAGCATTCAAGCATCTACAACATCTGCTCCCAAAGCTTTCCGAAGCAAAAGTTAAAGCTGGCGTTTTCGTTGGACCTCAAATCAAGAAAGTTATAGAGTGTCAAGAGTTTCCCAAGCTTCTCAGAGCAAAGGAGAATAAGGAATGGATCAGTTTTGTTAAAGTAGTTAAAGGCTTCCTTGGAAATCATAAAGCTGAGAACTATGTTGAGTTGGTCGAGACTCTGGTTAAGAAGTACAGCAAAATGGGCTGCAGGATGTCTCCGAAAGTACGTATCCTTGATGCCCACCTTGATAGCTTCAAAGAGAACATGGGTGCCTATTTCGAGGAGCAAGGAGAGCGCTTTCATCAGGACATGCAACATTTGGAACGTCGCTACCAGGGAACCTATAATGAACACATGATGGGGGACTATATTTGGGGACTTATTCACCATTCGTATCATGGAAACGGTAGGAGCTACGCAGCTGTTCAGATCTTCTTTTGTTTTTCCAAAAAAATACATCGCCTACTAGATATCCTGAAAAAACTGAAATCGTCAATTTCTTCAAATGTGAATATTTTCCATATTATTGATCGTATCAAAAAATTTCGAGGGAAAATATTATAGA
>JAWQRJ010005551.1:0-10154 GCA_033557515.1 Diorygopyx duplodentatus | reverse complement strand
TTTTTATGTTAATTAATTTAAGTTTCAAAGGTTAAGGTTTAACCAGCCAACAGTTTAGTACTAAACTATCAAATATCCGATTCTTTACGTTTTGGGAATCGGTTTTTACCATAAAAAGGATTGTCAAGTACGTAAAATAACCACAAATAGCGAAACTGCTTATAAGTATTAACAACCCGGGATTTAGATTAAGTTTTCTTTCCTCCCTTTGGTACCGGACTGCCCGAATGAGTGCCCGGCAGGTTAGAAGTACTTGCCGACCTTGGCCGTATCCTTACAAGCAAATACCGGGGGGAAAATTGAAGAATAAAACGTTACAAGAGGGACCGTACAGAAGTCGGTATGAGAACTAAGTATGTGATTACCGGACTCTCACAGTTATTGGATGAATAGCTAAGGCTCTTTTATTCGCTAAAGAACTGCAATCTCTACAGAAATTACAGGGAAACGAAAAATTTATTTCAGATACCTAGAATTCCTATGTAATGCGAATCCTTTTTCAGACCTTCCTTTATTCCTGAATGCCCTCCGAAAAATCCAGTTAATCCAGGTACCAAGAGTTTGTTTAATACGACACGAGATGTCCGAAAAAAAGCAGACCAAAGGCCAAAAATGGTACCATTAGTCTTAGAATACCATCATTCGTCTAGATGTATCAAAATCTCACCGTAAAAATTTTACTTTATCTTTAGCATTACTTTCTCTTGAGAGAAAGTAAAACATGTTATTTACAATATGTTTTTATGTTAATTAATTTAAGTTTCAAAGGTTAAGGTTTAACCAGCCAACAGTTTAGTATTAAACTATCAAATATCTGTTTCTTCACCTTTTGAGCCCAAATGTAATTTCATTTGTATTTTGCTTATGTACCTTCTACGTACTTTTCATTTGTGCTCAGTAACTTATTATAATTATTATTATGTGGATGCTTGCAAAACTATAGTCCCTTCTCGCAGCAGGCGATACGTCTTTGGGCTTTTCTTCATTGTACCTGTTTTTGACGGTGCAGACCTGAGTTGGTTCTTCAGAAACAAGTTTCCATTGTTGAGTCTGCAATGCTTGTTCCAGTTGGTACATTCAATATCTGCTTTTGCTTTGTACATGTTTGTACCAGTCCGTTTTCTTTTAAGAAGTTCTAGAACTTCGTCTGGATGTCAGTTGCTTTAAAACCTGCAATTACATTCTTCTTTGTTGCATCATTTCAGTTTTCTTGGCATTGACATTTTTTTAACAGCCTGGAGATTTTGTCCTTAGGACTGCAGTTTTTATTATGATCTTTCAACTCAGAAAGCAGACTTCTCCAGTTTCTTTTCAGGGGTTTGAAGTAAGCCACATCCCATGGCTGGTACAAATGGGTGCTATTGGAAGGTAAGAGAACAAATTTGATGTTTCTCTTTTGGCATGATGTAATTGTTGGTCATGTTATGCCTTTGGTCTTTCCTGATTACATTTTTGAAAATAAGACAACAAACAAAACAAACCATATTGATCCATGTATGTTTAGACCTGTTATATTTGGCTCCTTTTGGACCACCTATGGCATGAACTTTTGAATTATGTTGTGTTTTGTTATATGCAGGTGTTTTCTGGTCTATCATTTGGTCTATCTGATACATTAGTAGGAAATGGATAAATTTTATTGGAAAATATCTATCTATCTATCCAAAAAAATATCGGAAGTACTTACTCCACTATACCCCATTGTTTGAAACCTATTTATTTGCGGTACATTTTTCAAATTTCGTACAATCTTATCAGCACTATCACAGCTTCAGTCACACGCAGTGATTGAAACCGTAATCATTCATTGATTTCATAATAGAGGACGTCAATTTTTCTTTTAAAATTCGAAGAACACACGAATGTATACTTTGTTTTAAGAGTAGAAAATAATTCCCTAACACTTTTAAGAATCTCTCTTGGCTCCGTTGAAACGGCTCTTGTCAAACACCTTCGTGTGGTTTCGTAGCCTTTCGTTTACTGTCGATCATTTTCGTGTACTTTCGAAGATGTTCGTGTACTCTCGCATGCTTTCGTATATGCTCGTGTGTTTTCGTGTGAAATGTGGATAAATATTCTTCTTATTAGACAACACAAATCTTCTCGGATCTGCACTTCACGATGCGTTTGAGGCTGTTTGTATAAACTTTTTGCTGCGCGTCATAACACGACATGAAAAGTAAAAGGAGTTATTCGTAGTATTATTCATCCCGGGGGTAAGGCACACCTGTGGACGATGGAATCACGGCGAGCACAACAAAAGGTTGCTTCCCGCAGGGGTGCAGGTCCGCGGGCGGTATAAATCACTGGACAGGGCCGCGGCCGCAATAATAATAGTAATAATAATAATACGGTGAGGGCTCGGTGTAGCGAAGCCGGTCCGGTCTGTGATTTTCAGTGCTCTGTCGGCCTTCTTTGTGCGTACCTGCTCTTCGAAAGCGGAAGTCGACTTTATAGGAGGTCCATCGATATGCTCGTTCAACCTCGAAGGAGCAACTGCAAGAGGAAGTAGTAGATATCGTCAACAAAAAATCCTCCTCAAAGAATAAGATGCGAAGAAATTTCGAGTCCATCCAATCGGATATTAAAGTGTGGACACCGCTCCCGGTTTCAAAATCATTGGCACGTAAAACAGATCCTGAAAACAAAAAAAAAACGAGATCCACTTCGTCTCGCACCATTACCGTCGCCATCTACCATCGCCACAATGCTCCTGCGTCCTTTTTTTTACGTTGTTTCTACGCTTTATTTATCCTCTGCCTGTGTTGGGCGCATCCTCGTGCATCGAGCGAGTTCTCAGGAAAGAAAACAGGTGTTTGAAGCGGCAGGAGGACACTCCTAAGACACGTCTGCACGAGGAAATTGTTCCAACGTTTTGTTGACTTACAAATGTTAGTTATTGTGAACGCGAACTGGATCTTAAATGACGAAAATGGGTCTTACTTAGTTAACTTCTACTTTGGTCATTAACTTTGCATCTTTCAATATCTTTAATTTTGAGATCGAACCGTACTGTTAACAGCCACTAAATTGCAGCTGTTAGTGCTTTACTGTTACCTTTAAGATTGACAGATGTACGATGCCTTTGATTACGACACTCTCGTCCGAAATTATCAACTATCCTAATTATCAATTGTCCTAATTAAAAGGAAGATTGAAAACCGTGATTTCGAATATGTCACGGGGCTATGACCCCATGGCATACAACCATACAACAAACAATGATTCTTTACACTCTCCATTCTGCAGTTCACATTTATGATTTGCTTGTGAGCACTGCAACTTTTCCTCGCAGGATGTTATTAGGTCACTTTTCTCTTTAGCGACGGATGGGGGAGTCATGCCGCTAACAATTGGCGACTAAACGAAAGCAATCAGTGTTGCTTCCTTATGTAACTGCGACATAATAGCCGCGAAGACTATTGTGACGATAGCGTAATAGAAATTGCAAATGAATCGCGATGGAAGAAGAAAGTTGCGTTTTTCTTATTTGTTTGGTTGCTGTTTTTGCCACCATACAATTCGACGTTGCAACTCTATTAGGAAACATAGACAATTAGGAAACATCAAATTATCTGCGACTAACTAATTTTGACATACATAATTGTGACATACACAATTTTGACGTATAGCTGTTGAAGATCCAACAATCATGCTGATTTTAAAAGCTGATGTCAAAAAACCAGTGAGCATGAAGATGAAACTTACAAACAGTGCCGTTATACCTATAACCTTTATACTGTCAGTAGGAATCGTTGGTCCTATTTTGTATTATTATTATTTCTGCTATTTTAAAATTGCAGTGGGTTTCTGAGCAGTACTGTAACGTTGTTTATTGAAGTAAGTTTTTTGCAGAGTGCCTCAACAGGCCAGTGTAGGTATATTACAGTGGAGGATAGCAGCGACACTGCATCAACTGATCTCTTGAGATATATGTACTTGTATGTGCAATGGGAGCGTAATCAGGATATGCTGAACGCTTCCGGTTTTGTTCCGATCATACCGGAAGAAATCCACGAAACGATGTCCCAATTATTCGAAAAGTGAATGAAGAATGGCAAAGTCCTCTTCCTTTCATATCTCTTTGATTTTTAGCCATTCAATACCAACGTTTAACAGCAACTGTCCAAACACCGTGTTTGATAGAGTTATTCCTGTCAAAAGTCTACCCGCAACGCTAGGTGATGTTTCCTACCAACTAGAAAATTCGACGTACAGTTACCCACAACTGATAACTTATGGCATCAGCAATATAAGAAAGGGCTTGCGATTTCGTCGCGAATTGGCCGGAGGAATAAACACCATAATTGGAAGAATAGCGCGAAAACTTGGAACAAAACCAACATTTGTTTGTATGCAGTATACAGGAGCGGACAAACAGGAACATGAATACAGCTTCACGGATCCGTTGTACAATGTATTTTCTCCCATTTTCCCCCCAAAAAGCCACCAATAACTGTAATAATAATAATTTTAGCCACCACCAACCTACAGATACTACGTCCTAGCGATGGATTACTTCAAAGAAAAATACGCTAACGCCGTGTTCATTTTCATCACCTCCGATCAGGTTTGGATGGAGCAGAACACGATGCCTATAGTAAGCAACGGATTCGTCGTCCTGAATCCCATCAGGAATAACGATATGAGAAAAAACTTCGTGCTGATGACGTTTTGCGATCACAACGTCATAAGTTATGGGTTGTACGCCATAAACGCAGCATTGTTTTCCGGTGGGGAAACTATAGTTTATGCGGAACATAAGGGCAGGGAGCAGGCATACGAGGATTTTGCAGACGTAGTGACGGTGGCCAAGCATATGCAGGATAAGTGGTTGGTTGGGAATAATAGTTATATTGGGTTATTTTCCGATTTTTATTATGTTTCATAATTAATTCATGTTTATTGTTTATTAAAAAATCTTACACACAGAGAATCCAAAACGTTTTGTTCTTAGAATAGAGAATCGTTAGGGATTACTTTGAATTATGAAATACATACAAACTAACGTAGTTGGCATCGTACACAACCAATCTGCAGACGTTCAACTTAAGGAAGTGACAGGCGAGCGTTTACTGCTACCTGTTTCGTTCGATGCTTGTCCTTCCGCCAGGAAACAAGTTTCTATTGGTTACCGACCTTCACTGGGTGTACTTACCTTTCTACATATCCCTTATAAGTCTTATTAAATTTCAGTAATCATATTTATTTGCCTACTAATGAAAACATTAGGAAATAATACATTTTCCTAAAGCATAAGACAAGGCGCATTAGATTACGCAGTTGATTACTGTATTGAACAAAAGTGCATGTAAAATACCACGGTTTGATTGAAAGAATAAAAAAGGCGTAGAAATACTGTTAGATTGCATGCAAAGCAGCGAAAATACACCGTTGTGACCTTAAGAAGAGTTACATAATTGAAGATTATTTCCGCGTTTGGCATTCTAGCAGTGTTCAATGTCAATCGACTAAGTATTGGTTTTGCAATAAAAAATCAACTACTGGTAGGATTGCTATTCACTCTTACTCCCACTACAAAGCACTTCCCCATTGGAAATTATAACGTGCGTCAGTACATTACGGAAGTTACAATAGCCATCGATCCTCTGAACATCACAAAGGAATCCTCTGTGTTCACCAGGACAATGGTATGGAATTCGAGAAAATCATTGACGCACAAATCCGTTTCTAGTCGTTCATCATCATCTTGTCCGTTTGGGCGGTGATAATAACACACCGAGCGATCCACGGAATGCATTGGTGGGTGGAGCGTCCCTGCTTTTTCTGGGGATGATATTTTACCTGCCCCGACTTCCCTGTATCGAAAGACTTGCTCGCTTCTATTATTCTATTATTTAATTACTTCCTCTCCAAAACGCATCACCATAAACTCCCTGTAGATCAGAACGGATCGAAACACACGCGGATGCTGCGAGAGGCCAAAGAAGACAAAGAGGGCGAAGATCCTTCCTTCTCTCCTTCGCCGCTAACTCTTCTTATTGCCCTCCGTACATCCGGTTGCGAGCGCCGCTGCCTCCTCCTCCTCCTCCTCCTCCTCCGTCCCTCGCTCTTGCCGGTGCGTCGCCTCGTCTTTTTCTCGTGCTTCTTCCTCTGTTCGCTTGTCTTCGCCGCCAGGACTATGGCGTTCCGACGGTGTATGTGTGTGTATTAAAGACCAGAGTTCGGCCGGTGTTCATCTCCTTGCAAGGTCAGCGACTGATCCAACAGCTCCGTCGTCCTGCCCCCTTGCTCCTTCCTTCCTTCCTCCAGCCGCATTCCTGGAGCCGCGCGGCGTTGCCACGTTCGATCGACGTAGGAAACCTGACACGCACTCTCTGTACCGTATGATGAAGGATGGAGGAATATGAAGTATGCGTGTATACACACGTGTGTGTGTGTGTGTGTGTCTGTGTAAGCGGTTATTATTGCAATAAATTGGATACGAGATGAGCAATGAAAGAGAAGAGAGGGACTCTCCTCGGACTTTATAGAAGTTGATGTACCTCTCTCTACGTATAGTTCGCGAGGAAGTAGTTCAGGAACGAGTTCAGAGATAAACTGTGAATCAGTTACCTGCAAAACAACTATTAAAACCGCATTGAGTAGTAATTATTTGTAAAAGCTAGTTCGTATTACGAAAGCCACAAGTAATACTGAAATAAATAAACTATAAACTAAACTCCATCATTTTCTATGGACAAACGTTAAGTCAGTTTTTGAGTTGATTTTGATCTCCTTTTCGATATATCAAATAGTTTGGATCAAGGAATATCTTCAGTTTGGAAGCACTCTTCACTTGTTTGTCTTGCTTGGAATTGAAGATTTGCCAAAGTTTCTGCTTCAAGCAAACGCACAAACGTCTGATGATCTTCAGGAAACAGAGCTAGACTTTAACCAATAGATCCACTACGTTATTTTAACAAACCATTGGATTTAGTGAGGACGAAACCAGAATTAATCAATTTCTTGCAACTTAACAAACCATACGAGGTGAAAACCGTCATAGAATTGGTTCCACCACTTGCAAAAATCATACAAACAAGCAGTTAGTGTTTTATTGCTTAAAATAAGCAAAAAATGATGCTTGGAGTGATCATCCCCAAAACTATTACTATAACTATTAATATTATGGAATAATTGGTTTGTGGATTAATATCTTATGCCAGGACTACCCAAACGTAGACCTACTTCTTGTGCTTCATTACAAGCTGTCCTTTTCGCTTGTGAAAAAAAAAACATCAGTGGTTTTAATTTAATAACCCCGCCCCAAAAATAAATCATAATCTCCTTAACCATTCACGTCACACTCGCGACAATCGCCTAATAAGCTCGGTACGCGTAGAATTAATAGACTCCGCGGAGTATACGCTCTAAAAATAGCCGCAATTATTGCATAATTCGTCTAAAAGTGGCACCTTTTCCCTCACCAAATTAGATCGTTAAGAACAATCAGCCCAATCGAGCCAATTGCAGAGGTCACTCGGATCACCAGTATGGAGGAGCTGGTCAGCTGCTCTGGCGACATCTACTTAATCGTCTCGTACTGTCGAATTAAGCGCTTCAAAATTGCCGCAGCGCATTCCTCCGCAGCAAGAGATGACTTACGCCGCGCGAGATACAAAGAGATTTTTTTCCAGGACCTCTCGATTATAATGAACGATTACTGACACGTACGATTCGGAATTCGAGAATCGACGGCTAGTCTTGGTCTCTGCTGGTTCTCTTCGCGCACCTACGTTCCCGGTTTCGTCGCCGCGTTTTCTTGGCGCGGTGAGCGCGTGGGTAGACCGTATGCTCACATCCGGATTCTTTGGCTGTCAGTCAGCTCCTGCAGAGCCGCTTCTATCCGCTCACGCTGGCACTGCACGAGGATTAATGGCATCGTTTAACGGTATATGGCGAACGCTGAGACCGAGTGCGTAGTATACTTAGCGCGCGAATTCATTGGGTTAAACCTATACCCATACCTTTAAAGAACCATTCTCGTTCGATACCCGTGACGTCACCACTGACTTAAACGCTGCGCGAAGAAAAACATCAATAGCAATCCATGGTGACGATGAAGATTATTATGATGAACGATCAGGATCACATGGACCGTATCTTTCAATTATAGCCCTCGGGTATGTTTCTTGTCCAAAGGGGTATTGTAAATCGGGCCTTGCATAACTGATGGTGTGCGATGGGTAAATTGTCGTATTACATGACGTTTTATGGTGTAGCCAGAGTTATAACGTGTACGATGTAATGCTAATATTAAGTTCAGGATAATGTCATCACCACACTAACCGTAACTAATAGGTGCATAAGGACATCTTTCGTTTCCAAGATTTTTCAAAACACCATTCTAAAAATTTTGCAGAATCCATATTTTGCTAAGCTGGTGGTAGAAAATTGAAACAAGGTACCTTCTTTCAAAGAAAATATTGTCTTTTTCTACTCCTATACTTTAATTGATTTATTAAATATTTATTGCCTGTATTTTAATGCGGTACATTAAAATACAAATTTTCATTAAGATACAAGTTTACAAGCGAAAATTAAATTAGCTTAAGCCTAGCTAAGTCGGAAGGGCTTTACAGAATGGGTCTTAAGATATACAATACTCTGTTCACCCAACAGCTGGAGTAATAATCCTATCTCCCTACTTAGCAGATACTTTTTGGTACAGGACGATTTCACACAGCTCGAACTTTTGTACTCTGTCTCAGTTGTTTGGTGTTCCTTATTCGGTTTGTGTCATCGTGCTCTCAAAGTTTTTGTTTCGCTTTATTTGCTTCGTTTTTAACATATTTCTTATTAAATGTTTATCAGTTTTTTTTAAGACTCCGATTAGTCAAGTTTCTGTATAGAAGGGTAAATTATTATAAGAGTATTAATTGAACTTCTTATTAAACGCATTACGTTATTTTAAGATTGTAGTACAATATGGATGCAGGTCCTGCTGAACCTGACTCAATCAAACTCTGACTCCATCACATCAACCAATAGTGATAATTGAATTTTTAAATTATTTATTATACATATATCATTTAATTAAATTCCAAATAAATATAATGTAATATCATCCCTCGAATAAATAAATTGAATTTGAAAAAATTGTATACTTTTTTCCTTAAATTTTGGTATATTTTTAAAGTTGTTTAATTTGAAAATGTTAAGAAAGCAAAATTTTATACTACATTTCTTCTAAATTTTTAAAATTTGTAAAATTGATCATGATCCAAATGTAAATAATGTAATAATAAAATAATATTACATTTAATTTTTAAAAAAGAAGCAAACTACTTTTAGAGTCTTATTGATATTTTTATTCACTTATAACTTTTAAAGTCGATTTTCACCAACAGTTATATTTAATGACCCCTTCAATTTTTTTGGTATCCATCAAAATTTCAAGGAATAAATATATAGAGGCCTATTACATAGACCTCCATAGGCATCAGGGATGATACAATAATAAACGAGAATAAAAAATACAAAATTTTGAACCCCTTTTGCTTATTTGAATTTTCAAATTATCGCGAACACAAGCGTAACAGAACCGTACGGTCATCGCACCCCCGGATTAAAAATTATTCCATAGATTCCACAACGATAAATCGGCAACAATGTAACGGGAATCTTTTATTTAAAACTATTAATATTGTCCAAAATTGTTGACGCAAAAGACTATCCAAACGTCTAAGGCAAATATCTGGGCAATTCTCGTAACTCAAACTAGGGTTAATTCTTTGACAATAAGGCTAAAATCATCGATAATGATGATGTGTGAAGTTACCACACCTATGGCAGCATTTTTTTTAAGTCAATGTACAATAAGTGACAGAATGGCTTATTCTAATATTCACATCATAAAAGTATTTTTTTATGATTATAACTATACAGTGTGTAAAGCGATGTGGTTGTCAATAGGAAAAACTTTTTTAATATTCATTTTACGACAAATTGTCATTGTTTGAAATATTTTTTGGATCGTTTAAAACTACTAATAAAGATATAAAAACCATAAATTTATGGACAGCAATTTAAATTTTTTGAAAAAAAGACATTTGATAACAACAAAAGCTGTAATAACAAAGTTTTACAGTGGTTACTTCGACGACGTTAAAGACGTCAAACAAGCCAAGTAATGTTAAAAACAATAATAC